>JAVSBV010000065.1:6165937-6187125 GCA_033117975.1 Parotocinclus spilosoma | reverse complement strand
TTTAATTATCGTTTTTATTTATTTCAGTTAACGAAAATGTTTTTTTAATTTTAGTTTTCGTTATTTCGTTCGTTTTCATTAACGATAATAACCCTGCTGACCACTGCTCTTTACAACATTTTCTTGACAGCAAAGGTTTGCGCATAAACAATACATAGATGACAAGAACAGCTTACAAGACCCTTCTAGTTCAATTAAAGGGGGGCAAGAACCATTCATCAACAAGCTAACATAAACTGCTGATGTTTTCTTGGTTTCTTGCTCCCAGTTCCATCAGCTTATGATCTAAACATGTGGCTGTATTCGTGTTGTTGTAATTAGTATGTGTAATTTTTTGTTTATCCAGTAAGTTCTTAAATTCCTACCAGAAAGAGATCTCTTATGTGCTTGTGGCTCGCATTACATTCCTCAGATGAAGCATTTTGATTAGCTTCCTAAACTCTTTTTCAGCTGTATATATCGGGGCCATATCCTTATAAACATGAGACACAGTTGTATTCATCTGCAAGATTTATTGTCATTTAAAGATACTTTGGCAAAGCATGTAGCGAACCCTTTCTGAATGTGAGATGATCCATTTTCTTTTACCACCTGATGCTGTTTCACCACTGGTTGTGACACTCCTTTATGACTTTTCTAGTAGTGCTTGGTGTGCCTCGTATTAAAATGATAAAGTGATTTGCCTTTTAAATTTGCATTTCTTGGACTTCAATTTTTGTATGCACCTCACTCTGTAAATGAAAATAAATTAAATTGCTTACACGATATGTTTGGTAAAATTGAGAAGATTATTTCTCAATTTTTCTAATGCTGTTTCATTGTGTTTCCACCACAGCACCCAGAGATGGATCTGGGAGCCGTGAAGAATGGCACGAAGCAGGGTGAGCGTTCAGTTTTGCTAAATTACAGCGACAGACCAGCCGAGGGAGGTTTACACAACAGATCACGCAACACCATGTCAGTAGCCCCCACCTCTCTTGTCCCAGTCAGTGCCCTGATGCAGCCTGTGTCTGGAGACCTTCCTAATGGAGTCAGCAACACACCACCTCCAGATGAGCTCACCATCTCTTTGCCACCTAATATGGACCTTTACATGGAGGAACAAGATCTGAAATTATTTGGAAAGGATTTGAGGACCCAACAGTCCTTACAGCAACAATCCAGTTTGGGGAACTTCAGTTTGGGGGATAATTTCTCGCGCCTGGAGGCCAGCATTGCGGATCTTAACAGCTCGTTGCCGTCTGTGGATTCACTGATTGGAGAAGTGGATCCAAGTCTGTTCCCAGTGAAAAATGAGGACTTAACATCTGTGGGTAAAGGAGAGATGGATCTAGACCAGGATCCGTTCGGGAAAGATGCAGATGCCAGTAACCCGAAGCTGTTTGGCGAGAATACCATGGACCTCCTTCAGGACTTTGATTTGCCAGGGTCGCCTGGAGATTTTTATGTGGTGGATGGTGAGTTCCCCCCATTGGTTGATGACTCTTTGCTATCGGTCATGGATTCAGAGAAGGACATTAAGCCAGCAGTGTCAGAGAGTAGCACCAACAGCGCTTGCACCTCCAAAAGTGTCAATGGTGCCACCAGCTCGATGTGCACTGGCGGTACCTTGAGCGGTACAAATCCAGTAGTTAAGGTGGAAAAGGATTCTCTGATCCAGCTGTGCACCCCAGGAGTGATCAAGCAGGAGAATGCCAATGGAACAAGCTTTTGTCAGGTGACCTCTGGTCTGACAAGCCCAATCAGGGGAACTCCGATCTCAATTTGTGGCGTCAGCACCTCTAGTGGGCAGAGCTACCACTTTGGTGGCCCACTTTCCAGTACCAGCCAGCAAAAAGATCAGAAACCTGGTTTTAACATATACACACCACAGACTTCAGGAGAAGAATGGGGCAGGGGTTTTCTTAGCCTTACTGGGCTACAGCAAAGCACCAGCAATAGCTTCGCCACTGCCCAGGCTGTCACTTCCAACTATTCCAGGTAAGGGACCACAAATTTGATCTCTTATGTTTGCGTGCTCCTAATTTGGAGTTATCGCAAATTTGTTTACATCCTTATAGGTCTGTTAACTGTTGCTCAAATGACCGAATATACCCCTATTCCTCTGTAAATACTCATTATTTGTAGATGATGAATATGGTTTGGCTACACTACCACAATGTATGTTTGCTAATTAACTACCACATGAGAGGTTTTAATATTAAATTTTTTTTAATGAATAAAATAATACCCAATATTTTATTGCAGAACAATATTTTTTTTCTTTGTGGCCCAGTCACCACAAAAATGTCAGTTGAACAGATGCCAGTTAAAATGTTTGTGTCTTTCAGCAACACCAAATTAGACGATACACTCATTATATATTGTTCTTAATGCTATGGTATCTTTATTGGTGCTTGTCAAGTTCTGATGATGTTTTTACACGCGTTACATGTTGTTAGGGACAGGGACAAAGTTATAACCATACACTACCTACACTGCTCACAAAAATTAGAGCATATTTAAAACTGAATGTGAAGGGGTTAAAAACATCAGAAAAGCACAGACAAGTTAAAGAAAGTTGTTCTGTAATGCAAAAATGACTTATTTACTTGGAGCGAGGAACACGGGAGAATCTACTTTTCATGCAAGAAAGGCACGATTCGGTGGTGGAATCATGACGGCATCAGCGCTGGTGGCTCCACGTCATCAGAAATGGATCACTGACTGCTGTCAGATACAGAGTCCTGCACCCTGTAGTGGTACCCTATGTGGAGCAGTTTGGAAACAACTTTATTTTCATTGATGAATATGCAAGATGAATATGCCTTCACATTCTCCAGACCTGAATCCTATTGAACATGCTTGGGATGTACTGGGAAGACGTCTGATAAACCGTCCAATGCCTCCCACAACACTTTTTGAACTGGAACATAAGCGCTGAGAGAAAAGACAAAATATACTTAGTTATTGATTAAGAGCACAGTCTATTATCAATCACTGATGCCATGTGCAGCATGAAACTCTGGTAGCATAGCTTGAAAGAGGAGAAGTTGAAGGTAACAAAACCAATTGGGATCACGTGAGACATAGCTACTCACCTCCCCAGCAATCAACAAACCACAGTAGTCATACTATGAAGGCAAAAAGACAGCAACGGAAGTTAGTCTAAGGCAAGGCTGTCAAGGAAGTCTAGATCAGCGGAACCTATGGCTGGCCCATCTAATTCGCCCTCCAGACATTTTTTGGCAATAGGTCAGGGCAAGACAAGGCTGGCAGGCCAAACATGACCCTGGAGTAAGCCGAGCCATGCATCCCAGTCCAAATCTAACCAAAAGCCTGCTTAAAGAAGTATGTTTTTAGCCTAGACTTCAAAACTTGGATAATTTCTGATTCTCGATCTAAAGCGAGGAGTTTATTGTAGCCACATATGTAGCTTTTTCTCCTTCTGTGACTTTTAAAATTCTAGCAACTAAAAGAAATGTTGCTCCTTGCAAAGGAAGTAGAAATGCTGGATTTTAATTCTCTAAGAGTTCACTCATGTGGGGCCAGGCTCTGTAGAGCTTTATATGCTACAAGAAGTATTTTATAATCAGTGCAATATGTAATTTGGGTTATAAAGAATGGTAAGGTGAGCTGACCGTCACCTTTCAATCAGCTCAGGAAAGTCTGGCCTTTCTTTTCTGACCTCCGCATCAGCATGGCATATTGTATCTAGAGAATTGCAACTCGTTGGATATTGTTTTCTTTTCTGAGTATTATTTGTAAACCCTAGTCATGGATGCTTGTGAAAAATCCCAGTAGATCAGTAGATCTAGTGCCAATAAACATGCAGTCATAGCCAGATAAATTGTCTTTCCCTTGATTTCTGTCTGTTGGTTTGAACTTTAGCACGTCTTGACCATGTCTATATGCTTAAATGCATTGAGTTGATGTCATATGATTGACTGATTAGATATTTGCATTAACAGGCGGTTGTACATGTGTACATTTTACACATAATCAATATCCAACCGTTATATAGCCCATTTGGAACTCTTGGCGGGATCACAGTTGAATCATTTTAGCTTTACATAATATTGCCCTATGCACTCATATTTTCTGACTCGCATACAGCAGCCACACTTGGAATACATTTTGAGGTGATTTCAAAAACAGGAACGTGCATGCAATTATAAAATGTGTCAAAGGCAATGCAGAGCGTGACATACCAAGTTTCCCCTCCATGGTACAAACACTTCCACTTGTGGTAAGTGAAGTGGTGCCCCCACATTAGCCAAAACAAAACAAACAGAATTGGCCTAGGTGGCTCTTAAAAACAGGCCATAAAATGGGTTAAAGTGCATTATTATTCAGCAGAACTTTAAAAAGAAACAAAACATATCTGCTTGAATACATTAATATTTGGTATGTTTGCTTTTTTTGCTGCGTTAACAATAATTAACAATATTGCAAAACTTATTTTGAGATGCTACTGAATGCTTGGCTTTATTCTGTCTTCAGGTGTCCCCATAACTGCTGGATGAGGTTTAGGTCAGGTGATTGTGGACAAAAGTCCATGCGAGACATTCTAAAATGATTGTGCTAATAGTAATTTGTGATTTAGAAATATCATGCATTAATGCAGAATAACCATTTATAGTGGAAGCATTTTTAGTGTGCGGCACTCCGAGGTTTGATAGGTCATATACTAATTAGACATATTTCAGTAATTTTTGAAAGCTACAAACGAGGGTGGTTATTTTATTCTAGCACAGTATATAGCCACACATATGTGAATGTGGTGTGGCCTGTTCGGTTGCTTTTGCAGTGCCACGTAGGTTAGTTGGTGCAAGATGCACTGATGAAAAAGATGCAAAGTCGGTATAGTCTGACGCAGACATTGTTATTTTCAATTCAGCAAAATGATTGCGACTCAAAAGATCAGATCACTCCCACTCAGATGTTCTACAGATGTAAACCAGCAGAAACCGGTCACGTACACTGGCATCTTCAATAGATGGTAGACAAATCAAAGTGCAGTGCATTTCCTCTACAGGCACAGCCAGGAAGTAAGAGGTCAGGCAGCAGTCAAAAGCAAACTTTGCCAGCTACCTAATTTCTGTCAACCTTTTAACATTCTCAAAAGACCATGTAACAGGTTATGCACTGTGCAACTCACTCCCTTTGTCAGCCAGTATATAAACCAAGACCTACTGTCCTAATAGACCGTTTAGTGATATGGGCCAGTTTATATTTTCCTACTTTGTAATCTGGAATAGAGAATTAACATTGTGTCTGACAGTGATGATGAATTAGGTATCTTTACATCCATCAATGCTGTGGTCTCACCACTTCAGGCTCCCTGGATCCAGCTCTTTCTACATTAGTAGCCACCATGACTCCACAGAAAGTGTCAAATTTGAACCTCTTTGAACTTCCCAGTCCATCATATTATCATCACCATTCACTACAGATTACCTGAAGAACCACATTAAGTAACAGCAGCTACCAAGCATTCCATTTTATTTGTTTACTGATTAGGGGGAGTGTCTGATAGCTTAGAGTGTATGCAGATAATTCCAGGAGCATGACTTGCTCAGACCAGTACTAGATACTGATTAACCTGGCAGAATTTGAACCGCTTTTAGATCCAGTGCAGGCTTACACTAGTAAGGCTCTATGATTTCCATGATGTGGAGAATATGGACGGAATCATTAAAAAAAACCTTAATATCGGTGATCGGTCGTAACTGGTAATAAGCCGATCATTTTCTTATAACTAATTCTATGGCCGTCACACTTAACTTGAGCAGCGCAGAATGGCAACATCAAAACGACCACGGCAACACAAAAGCACCACAGGTCCTTCACAAATTAGAATTCAGGTTACTGATGTATGTTTCTAATGAAGTGTTTTAGTGCAAGTGGTGCATCTCTATTAATTTCAAAATTCTGGGCACAGCACAATGCTAATGGTTTAGGGCATTACTAAAAGGACCTTATATTTGATCAAATGGATTATTACTATAGTTCTTACGTATGCAACCTGAACCTTTTCATATTTGCTTTACCACTTTCATTAATATCATTTTTTATGTTGCCATATGCTATTGCATCAGTTTTTAAATACAATTTGCAATACAAATACAAAGTGCAATTTTAATATTGCCTGTGTAATTGTAGTTATTGTCCTTAAGAAACACTTTTAAAAACATAATAATCGGTATGGTGAAAAAACAAAAAAGTCAATAAAAATGGAAATTGCGAATAAAATATATTACCCAGGGCCATAGACTAGTCAGTGGTTTCCGTGTGTTATAATTTGGACTGGAATCTTTTAAGCTGCAAGAGGTTATTAGATTATTGAAATAACTTTTAATCATGAATCTTTAAAAACTTTATAATGTTCAGTGTGTTCAAGATGTTACAACAGATGGGACCTTTTTAAATGCTATTTTTATACTCCTTTGTTCAGTTGTCCAGCATTTCTTATCAGTTTTAGTTTGTTTAGTGTTTTTTTGAATATTGAGCTGTACAGCTGCATGGGCTTTGTGTCCGAGGTAAACAGAACTTTGTGGGACAGTTTCAATAATAAGCATTTGACCAAATAATTACAAAAACAACTAGCAAAGTTCATATTATGACCCAAAATATTATTTTTCTAACAGATTAAATGCAATATTAATATAACTGATTGTACTTCAAGTCAGCAGCAGGTCATTTGGGACACACCCTCAAGTGATGGCAGGCTGAAAATAAACATACTCTGGACAAGGGAGTAGACCAGGAATTTTGTCATGGTGCCAGCAAGGAAGTGCATAAGGGGAAAAACAGTAAGCATTCTGGTAGTGACTCCACAGCATTCAGAAAGTACTCCGTTTTAACTCTGTACCTTTATAACTTTATATTGCAAGTTGCATAGCATTCACATTTACTTATTTTCTTGGTACAGGCCTTCTATGCTTCTTATTGACACAAGTACATAAGAATTCCCAGAATGAACTCTAATGCATATTAGTAATCTATTGTTGCAGATGTAAAAATATGTAAAATAAAAGTCGATGCAAAGACACAAATTGTTTTGCACAGGCAGAATCTCACTAGCTAGGAGTAAAGTCCACACTTTTACCTCGATGTGAAGGGATGGTAAAACTCGTCTTGATATTGTGAGAAACACCTCGGTTTAGTAATTTACAAAAATTCAAAGATTACCAGATGGGTTATTATTATTCAACCCCTCAAACCACCAGAATTCTGTTTGGTTCCCTCAGGTATTAAGTAGTAAATAAGGTATTAAGAACGGCGAGCTTTACATGCATGGCTTAATTATCTGTTTCTTCCCAACTTTTCCTACTATAAAAGCCTCTTCCCACATAAGTGTAAAGCACTCCTACTGGTCAACACCAGAAAGGCCTAAGAATCATTCCAAGGCCATCAGAGACAAAATCATGGAGGATCACAATTCTGGAAAGGGGTTTCAAATCCCATACCAAGGAGTTGGACCTACCTTTCTCCACCAATGGGAGCATCATCCAGAAATGGAAGGCTCATGGAACTACTGTTTACCTTCCTCAGACTAGGCAGCCTTTAAAAGTTTCCTCCCATGTCAAGGCCATGCTTGTCTGAATGGTCAAGTCTGACCCAAGGACACTAAGGAGGGAGTTTCCAGTAAGATCTTATGGTGGCAGGGACATAAACTTACATAAACATATCGGTTGATATCGAGTCACAAACAGATTAAAGTGAATTGTTTGAAATAAAGTAAGGTCGAAATTTCCAATACCTGATATCTGATCGTAATATCTGATTGGTACCTCCCTACTAACAAGGGAAGTAAGTTCTGAGACCGTGAAAAGAATATGTGCTCAAATGTTTAATTTTTGTTTTGTGATGAAGGCTAATTTACGTTAATCATACTTACAACCTCAAGCGACACAAGTCATAAATCTTACCAGGAACTTGTGTCAGAGATTACAGTGAAATGTATGATAGTCGTAATAATTGTATTATCCTAATCAGAGGTATCTTGGTAATGATTTGCATTAATCTCTCTTCTAAGCTAGGAATCAATTAGAACATCTGCTATTATTGCCAGTTTGCAATTAACCTTCCAAAAGTGTTGAACAATGAACAGTGTCAAAAATGAAGACGATGAGCTGGTTTATGGTAATGAGAAGTTGCCAGAAACTCTTAACACCAAATCATCAGATGGATGTTTCTATAAATTATTTGTAAACTGTAATGTAAAGGAGTAGAGTATCTCAAATAAGTAAGTACACCCCTCACATTTTTATAACTTTTATTATATCTTTTCATGGGACAACAATGAAGATAAGACAATTTGATATAATTTAAAGTCGTCAGTCTACAGCTTGTGTAACAGTGTAAATCTGCTGTATCCTCAAAATGACTCGAAGCACAACAATTAATGTCTAAATTGTTGGCAACAAAAGTAAGTACACCCCTAAGTAAAAATTGCCATATTGTCCCCAATTAGCCATTTTCCCTGGCCGGTATCATGTGGCACATTAGTGTTACAAGGTCTCAGGTGTAAATGAGAAGAAGATGTTACGTTTGTTTTCGCTCCCTTACTTTCTCATACTGTTCACTGGAAGTTCAACATGGCACCTCATGGCAAGGAATTCTCTGAGGATCTGAAAAAAAAAAACATTTGTCTACATAAGGACAGCCTGGGCTATAAAAAGATTGCCAACACACTGAAAGTGAGCTGCAGAACGGTGGCCAAGGGCCTCACTATGGTCGCCAAAGAAGGAGAGTATACATGCTCAGTGTCGTATCCAGAGGTTGGCTTTTGGAAATGGAAGAAGCAGTGCTGCCAGCAATGCTGCAGAGGTTAAAGGGGTAGGGGGTCAAACTGCACACTGATGATGCAACTGGACAAGAGTGCCACACATTGACTGTTCAGTAGGAACAATAACAGGAATTATTGTGAGCAGTGTAATTCTGGGTTTCTTCCTTGATATGTTTCACACACTTCCCACCCTGCCCTGCACAGCTGGTGTATTGATTCCTCTTATTTCTCCTATAGTTCCTTTACCACATACACTGTTATTTAAACCCCTTGTCTGAAGTAGTCATGTGCCTGTGGTGCAAAGTTTTTGTTGGCTGAAATTGTGTTGGATCTCTTGTGCGTTATTGTTCAAGCGAACAATAGTGGCAGCTTGGGTAAACTTGGATTTGGATTTTTCATCTGGTTGGTGATTAAACTGAAATAAAATCTAAAAGAATGTTTTTTTAGAGAATTTATTGTTAACCAGCCACCATGTGAACTACTTTGTTTCAAGGTTGCTTCAGGCAGTGAAGAAATGTTAAATGGCCTATATTTTATAACGGTTGTAAACGGATGTACTTCAGAGTATGAGATTACCGTTAGTAGCAGTTCTTCAGTTGTCCACTTATGTGGAGATTTAGATTATATATCTAATAATATATTGTTCTGTTATGTTCGCAAACGAACTTTGGCTATAAGAAATTTGTGTGCATTTAAAGCAACGCGTAAAAAGAGTTATCAACTACCTCATCATTCTGCAAAGTATGGGCTCAGAGCCAGTAAATTGTAGCTAGCATCTAACCTGAAGTGCAGTAAAGTGTTGAAAAACAAGTGTTGTTGTAGAACTCTCGCTTTCTCTTATCGTCTGCGTTTAAGATAAGGTTACAAATCTACACATAAAACGAATAAATCAACCATATTATAATGAATGTAGTTATTTATTAAACCGTAACAGTGGCATTAAACCTTTTACTTGTATAACATTTAGCAGAGGTTATTACAAGGGCCCAGTGCCGACAACGTAGTTGAGCTAGGTTACGAACTCAGATTTTTCTGTAGTACTCAAAAAGATTTTAGTACTGAGTGGCAGTCTCAGCTTGCAAAAGGTTGAAGCCCTGCTGTAGTCAAAGGTTTGGTTATAGCAACCCGGACGTGTATATTGACCCTGTGGATCCTGACGGACAGTTCTGGTGGAAACAGGAGAGTTGAGGTGCACATTTCATTCTGCCGTGGTTTTATGTTTTTAGATAAAACCCGGGTTAGCCCCCGAACATCCCTTTCAGAAAGCTTCCTCTTGCTTCCACAGTTAACCCTGTTGGATGTGGTTGGTCGTTCTTGGTGGTATGCTGACGTTACCCTTGACACCGTGGCTCTCGATACATCACAGACTTGCTGTCTTGGTCACAGATGCGCCAGCAAGACGTCCACCAACAACTTGTCCTCTTTTGAACTCTGGTATGTCACCCATAATGTTGTGTGCATTGCAAAATTTTAAGCAAAACTGTGCTCTTACCCTGCTAACTGAACCTTCACACTCTGCTCTTACTGGTGCAATGTGCAATTAATGAAGATTGGCCACCAGGCTGGTCCAATTTAGCCATGAAACCGCCCACACTAAAATGACAGGTGTTTCAGTTTTATTGTCCAATCCCTGTATATGCCAGTTGTCAGAAAACTGAGGTAGGGTCTGTATTCATAGTACAGATCTGCTTTCAGTCACTATAGGGGTGTAGAGTAAGTTTCTTATCTTTTTTATGTTAGCAGAGTCTATAGGCCTTTTATGATCAGTGTGGAGCATCATAATCAGCCCTGGCTCTTCGGGGAATCTCCTGCGTTCTACACAAGCTTGAAATGTTTGCCATGTTTAATGATGTGCAAAATGCTCCTGAGTAAAAGTTATTTATCTTTATCGATGTCCTTTCCTGGAGCACTGTCAGTTAAACAGAGCGAGGTAGCCGCTGTTGCTAAGCAGAGGTGACATTGCACCCGAGCCAGACCAAAAAAAAACAGTTTTTATCTTCTGTGAATTCATTTACATAACATTATATGATATATATGATTGTTCTTTCTTTTTCCAGGGTAGCAGCAATACCTTTGATGGCAGTGAATGTTCCATGTGACCAAAAATGTGGACACCAACCTGAAAATCACAGGCATTCAGCACACAAATGTTGCTCATTCTGGACAATGGTTCAGATAATGGATATTCAAATGTTATTTTCATAATTTTGTAATGAATTCATATGGGGTTAATGCACTGCATATTCAAAACGTAGTCTACACTCTTTCACTTAGTGGGGAAAATAAGTATTTGATACACTGCCGATCAATTCATTTGCTGCACATTGAATAGTGATTTGCCTTTCCAAGAGCAGTGTCTCCTTCAACTGTAATTCTGTTTCTCCTGACTTCTAGTGCTAATAAAACACATTACCTCATAGTTGACCACTGGGTAGTGCAGTGGCTCGAAGAGTAGCACTGTCACCTCAATTAAAATGGTCCTAAATGTGTCTATTAGTGTGCGAATGTGTGTCCTATGAAGGATTGTCACCCTGTCTAGGGTTTTTGCTGGCTCTCCCTCAACCCTGTCCAGGATTAAGCGGATAAGAAAATGAAGACTTCAATGACTTAACCATTGAATAAAATGAAGGATGTGAGTAGAAGTAACATGCCATTCAGACATTCAGTTTTATTCATTAGCATGGGTTAGTTCTTCCATTAAGGTGCTGGACTATGAACCAGAAGGTCCAAGGTTCAAATATCACCTCTGCCACAGTAAGTTAAGTAAGTAAGACTGTATTAATTGTAAGTCGCTCTGGATAAGGGTGTCTGCTACCTGATGTAAATGTAGTTAGGAGATTAAAATTGCAAATGATACAGTTGATAAGGTTATGTTTAGAGAGCAGAGTTTGACTGTATTTTTTATTAAGCCATGGTCATTAATATGGTTTTGGGCTTTCCGGTTCATCACAGGAGCATTAGCAAGGGCAGGTACAGAAATGTTCCCATTCTATCAAACTCATGAACAATCAGAGTCTGGTATGAACAACTGCACATATAAATGACTGGACTAAAACAAAAACAAAAACACACAAACCCTATTTTTCTATTACAAAATAACTTTAATACTATGGTTACAAATCACATCAAATATGGACAAAAACTGCTGCTCCACATTGTTTACATGTTTATATTGAACAATGGACATATTTGCACCTTTCTGTTCACACTATCAGTGGGCTATCTGCACTGTTTTTAATATTTATTGTTCCTGTATTTATTGTCCTGGAGGAACGTTGTTTCTTTTCACTGTATACTGTGCACCACTGTATATGGTTAAAATGACAATAAAACCACTCCACCAAATCGTGTTGTTTAAGCATGTTAAGCATACAGATTGAAAAACTTTTCACTAAAACTAAATCACCAATTACTAATCTTGTTGACTACCATATTGTGAAACAGCTTTCACTACTATGGAGTAAAGTGGCAGTATGATGCATATTTCGCTACCTAATGCTAAGGTTTGTATATGGTGAGCTAAGGCTTTGGACAGGCAGTATAGACAAGGAGAGATACTCCATAAGGTTCATCATGAATTCAATTGATAGCGATAGATGTGATTAAAACAATATAGCTGTTCATTACAAAAGGTTTGGTTATGTGTTGCAATAAGCAGCATATTGAATGCTTGTTTGTTGGGTTTGCTGGTAATCATATTTCACATATGCAATACATACTGAACCTGCAGGACAGTTCAAATAAATTGTGTGCAGAAATAGCTTCGACATAAGACACTTGAAAAAATATATAGTTTGAGGTTGTCAATATCCATATTTCAGCTCATTCGTCTGTAATCAGCTATACCAACTTTTCTTCTCTGATTCTCTCATTTTGGCAACTGAGCAGAGGGGAGATGACTGATTATCTAATCATGCAAGGGTGAGCTGCAATGCCACGCCAGCTCATTAATCATGCTATGCTATATCCAGCCTTTCAGTCGAATCAGCTCCTGATTCCCAAATCCCAAATCCCACTCATGAGGCTCAGGCAGCCAATCAGAACTTCCAGCAGGTCTGGTTCTGGCACTCCGTCTTTTTTCCCTGTCTCAATGCACCATTTACCACCAGTATATGAGGATATTGGAGTTTTAAGGTATCTTATTATATTGCCCTTAATTTAGTGCTTATTCTTTTTTAATGAATGTCTAGAACATTGCGCAAAACCATTGCTGGAAGAGAAATGTGTGGGCAGGAGGTCAATGATTTGTGGATATTTAACGCAAAACTCAAGATCTCACATCATCACTCCTCCGCTCCTACTTTTCCAAAACCTCAGCGTGTAACACAATGGCAGGGCATGATGGTTTGTGCCTACTCGTAGGCTAAAAATGCAGCTGGGATGCAATATTCTGGCATGCAGAGACCACGGTGTAAGGGTTACTTGAGCAGATCTCCAGGGCTTGAAATGAAGAATACCACATGGATGGAGCATCTGCGCTCACTGTGCCATTGGGCATGTTGGATTTACATCAGAGCAAAACTCAGTTGAAAAAAAAAAAAAAAAAAAAAAAAAGGTGATGGAGGGCATCAGCCAACCCATGCTGCATGCGTGTAACTGATCGATATGCATCTCATCATAGCACAGAAGAGAGCACAATTGCCAAGAGATGAATATCATCACCGATACAGTCAAACAGCATTATTTATTAGAGTTATAAAAAGCCATGAACATGTCATTTCAAACCATTAAAATAATCTATGTAGGATAATCATTCTGCATTGGGCTTATATAATGCCAAGTAAAGTATTACAATGGCTTATGAACATCTATTCATCCTTGATCCCCTGATTAAAATGACATGATGTGCAAATATGCATATCCTAAAAATACCATCCATGGACATTCCTTCTGCAATGCCATAAAAAAATATCACAATGTCAGACTGTAACATAAATACAGATATAATAAGTGACATATAAAAGAAAACTAGATTGTTGGTGTGGAAAATAACTGGTCCATGTTGCTAGATTAGATAATGAATTGGATAAGAAGCTAACTCAGCCAAGGCTGTTATGAAAACTGAAGATATAATGAAAGTGAAAGGCAGAACTGTCAAGAATATCAACATTATTTGGTCATTTCATACCACATCTGAAAAAAAGACTCAATATTCTAAACTACCACTGCAGTTATACATACAACTATTTAGACATATTTGAGTGTCCCATAATAAAAATGTCAATATTGTGTCACTCAAAGAAAACAAAGCCACACGTTCATGTGAACATAACCTCATTTCTTCTCAGCCATGCTACATTGATTTAAAAATATTAATACAAAACCAGTGATACTGCTAATAGTTATACTATTATGAAAAACTGGACATAGTATAAAGTTTGAGAGAATCATAATTGATAAACCTGCCATCCTGATGAGCTCTTAATATTAACAATTTATAAGGACAAACTACCTCCGGCATGAACTGATTCATACCAGAAAATAAAGATTTTGTTACTGAGTAACTTGCTTTGTCATTGTGTTGTCAGCAAAACACCTTATGTTATTTTGTTTTATCAATGGGTAAATCATTTATACGTCTTTTGTACTGTGAATTAATAGTTTCTAAAATTACCCACCTAATCAGTCATTTTAATTTCCCTAGTTGCAGCTTGACAGCATTCAATAATTTTCTATAGCATTCTACAGTACAGGCATCATGACCCACTAAATTTAATCACTGGACGTCACTATCATCATAAAGATATCTCACTTTTATCTGTTTCAAAATGTTCTATTAAGCTCCAAAAATGAACCACACTTCCTGTCTTTACCCTTCCTCCCTGGTGGAAACCCAAAGCATGTGGTGGAAATTCCACTTCTGCAGCAAAATTTGGAATTCTTTGCCCAGATAAGAGATAGAACCTTGTGATCCTCCGAGTTATAGAGATCTCAACTCCATTAATCGCTTGTACCCATACCCAGCTTCCCTAGAACATCTCAAGTCAACACCGTTTGATCTGGAGTTTGACCTCAGCAATGCCTACAACCTGGTGAGGATTTGGGAGGAAGATGAGTGGAAGATGTCTTTCAAGATGGACTTTAATCACTATCAGAGTTTGGTTATGCCATTTGGACTAACCAGCACCTAAACAGTCTTAGTAATTTGTAAAATATATTTCCTAAATTCCTTTTTCATTGTGTTCATTGACAACCTTCTAATATACTCTCTTTAAACTCACATCACCTATATCCAAACTAATTTACGAAAGCAGAGAAACTTAAGTTACATATTCAGACAATCTCCTTGCTGAAGAAAGTCATCTTAGCTTCCAGGGTTACTATGGATAATAGTAAGGAGTGGGCAGTCCAATTATTACTATGACCTACCAATTTCTATAGTTGTGGATTCAGTTTAATCACTCCTCACTCCCTGCTCTGCTAAATTAAAGCACCAGTCCCCTTTACTTCCCATTACATTTAGGCTTTTCACCTCACAAAGAAATCATTCTTCACTGCCACAGTTCTTGAGTACTCTGATACTAGTCATCCCTTGATTCTGGAGGTTGGTCTATCAGACTGTGGGGCAGGTGCAGTTCTTACCCAGAAATAGGGCGAACCACTTACTACACCCAAAAGCACATCACCAATGAGTGGAACTATGATGAGACTGGTAACTACTGGCCATCAAGCTTGTTCTGAAAGAATGGCGTCACTGTCTTGAAGGTTCCATGAAACCCCTTTGTAATCTATACTGACTACCAGAGTCTGGAGTAGATCAGTTCTGTGAAGAGAATTGATCCGATCTAGGTTTGTTGTTCTCTGCTAGTCTCCCAGTTTTCTTTCTGTTCTGTTTCTGTTCAGAAGAGGCCAAGTGATTTAGTGTTTCAGGTGTTTTGTTCCAAGATGGGCAGCACCACGTGGTTGTTTTTGTTAAATTTTTGTTTAAATATTCGCCATTCTTTATTGTGGAAAGGTCAGGTCAATCCAGTACCCATACCCTCTTCTTCTGCAGCCATGTCTTTGTAATGTGTGTGGTTTTGCATTTTGCATCTTGTGTGTGGATACCCCTGGAAAAGATGACGTGTTGAAGGCAGCACATGTTGACCCAAAATCTTGTTTCTGGATTAATGCTGCCATCACAGAAGTGTATTATCTTTACCCTTAGGGTACTAACACAGCTCTTGGCTTTTGGACATGTTGCTGATAACAGTTTGGTCTTTTTCGTCTCTGGTCCAGAGCACATGACATCCTTTTTTTTTTTGTAATACTGATTAAGTTGAAGTTGCACATGGTTAAGTTAAAGTTGTTGTTTTGTTTCGTTTGGACAGTAAAGTTTTAAGTGCCATTTGTGAAAGTAACTCTGCATTTTAGTGCTGGATAAAAGTTTGCCAAAGTAATCCCTTACCCATGTTGTTATATCAGCTATTTCTGAATAGTGGTTCTTAATGCAGTGCCGTCTGAGTGATCAAAGAATGAGGGCATTTCAGCTTAAGCTTGCACGCTTGACCTTTATGCACTGGAATTCCTCCTGATTCCTCAAATCCTTCAATGACATTATGTAATGTAAGAGGAGAAATATACTGTACATATTCCTTACCAATCTTTAATTAGGGAACATTGCTTTAAAACATTTAAATCATTTTTCACATATTTGTTGACCACTGGAGATTCTCTGCCATTTTATTCTCATCAAAGACTCAACCTTTCCCAGCTGCTAATTTGGTAGCATATCATGATTACAGTCACCTGTTGACATCACCTGTCTAAATCAAATAATTATTTTGTTTTAAATTCATTACTAGCTCTAAGCTCCAGTGCCAACTTTTTTGGAATTAGTTGCAGGCCTGAAATGCAGGAATGGACGTACTGTATATCATCAAATTAAATTAATTTGATAAAGCAGACAAAACATGAACTGTCAGGTTCATACTGTCTGCAATGCAATAAAAGTCCTAAATCAGTAAAGAAACACTTTCTTTAATATGCATTTTCCTTACTGTACCAATGTTTTGCTGATTTGTGGAAGCTGAATTTCAATACAATACAACACAATACAATACAATACAATACAAGCGTCAAACCAGATTCAAATTCAGTGTCTCCTTACACACATGTAACCCAAATCTGAATATGACCATATATGATCGAGTCTGTAGTTAGCTTAGGAAGCAAACAATTATATACACTGCTCACAGAAATAGGGGATATTTCATCCTTAACTTTTGCAAGCAGTACATTAATGACTGTACCACCAATACTGAAACCTACCAGATTGTCAATTTTATAACTCAGACGACGGACTAAGAAAACATGGATATACTGCATATTGCAAAAGTCTGGTGCTATTTGCAGGATGTTGCAGACAGCAAGGCAGAAGTGTGTGCTCTGTGCAAAGCTTTATTAGTCTCTCCACTTTCGCATGGCAGCAAAGCCCTCTGAGCCATATGCCTTATTTTGCCATTCCCTTTCATGTTAGTGGAATAAACTTATCAGTTTAATGCAGTCTTCCAGATATCACACTGATTCACGTTCCCCCCAAGCCTGTCGGGAAACTTTGGCAGAAGATGAAAGTGCAGCGAGAGAAGAAGAATATTCACTTTAAAATATGACTCAAAAGCAAACACTGGTGACGTGTCAGGGTTCAGCAAGAGGTCAAGATAGGATTACAGCAATGCCATGCCCGCTTAGGAGAAAAGAACTTATGTTGCTATCTGAATTTGCCAGCATGGCACTGACTGCTCAGACCTGCTATGCATATATATAGCGCTGCACCAGTCAGACTGTACCTAATGAACACCCTGTAGGCCCGTGTCTAGACTTTTCAAGTATTACTTAGTGTGCATGGCTTGGCATCATTACTTATAAATCACTGTTTGGTAATGAAAGTTTGCAGTTCTAATGTTTGGCCGTGAAAGCCAAGAGTATTTACCAAATTAAGAAAGAACTAAACAAAAAATGTTGACCATGCAGTTTGAATTGTTCAAAGAAATGCTCTCGGTGTAAAACTTCCTAGTACATTCTGCTACTCTGTGGGCTCAGGATGGTTCCTGGGTTGAGCCAACATCAAACAGAACACTGGATAAAACTGCAAAATGCATGCACAGCAAAATTAGCCAACTCAAAATAACTATCAGTTATGAGTTCATTTCAGCACTTTTAAAAGTGTTTATGTGGGTCAGCAAGTAAAATCTTTGATTTTTAACACTTCAATAGAGTTCATATTCTTATCTGCTTAAATCTGGATTGGGGCAGGGAAGATGGTGGCTAGTCAGCCAAATAGGGGACTAGCCTGGAACAACCCTACTTAGGGCAGCAAATATAAACACCAATTAACCCAACACTTGTCTTTGGAATGTGGGAGGAAACCAGACCACCCTGTGTAAACCCAAACAGACACATAAAGGACATGCAAACTCCACCTTCAAATCAAACCCACGACCATCTTGCTTTAAGATATATACCATTCTGACAAAATGCTGACAAAGAAGGAATAACTTTTGTTGTGCACTTTGCAGACAAAACGTTAACATATTTCAAGAAATAGCCATGCCAGTTAGGACGCTGTGCTACAACAGCCGTGCTCAGACTTTTCAAACTCATGTTTTAGCACAGTTTTGAGCTCCTCCAAATTCAACTTCAGCTAGCATTTCCTACATGAATGAAACTCATGATGACGATTCTGATAATACTTTACAAAACACGAATCAAATTGCCTCTCCAACAAAAAAAAAAAATGTCACTTAGCAGATAAGACTTGAGACAACTCAGTACTTCGGTTGTCATTAAAACCCTTAGAAGACAGCAAATTTAAAAGTTAAGCTCTGTATCTGTATCTGTGGCCTTTGGGTAGGTGTGCCCTGGGTTCCCAGCATGCATTGCAGTTCTGTGCCCACTTTATTCAAGTTAATTTATATCTGTGTTCTTATGTATTGTAAAGAATGAGTCAAAAGACATAGAACGCCCTTTTATTTCAGAAACAGAAGGGAAAATGACATATCTGGATACCTCAGCGACTAATGGGCTATTTTAAACTTTTATTAGTTATTATAGTTTTCCTAGTTTTTGTATAAGGCCTATACCTGCTGAAAGTGTGTTAGTTTGGATAGTAGGCCTAAAGAGGATGACCAGAGGACCGTTTGACTGGTTTTTACCATTCGTGTCATTTATACAGATGTCAAGAAAAAAAACAAAATATCATTCTAGGTCTATTCTATCATGGCTAGGTCTCAGCCAGCAAGCAGTTTTCTAGGACAGGTAGACCTACTGGTGGAAGAGGCAGTGATTGAGACATCAAGGGAGACATTAGGGGAGATAGTGACAGTGGAGGTGACAGAAGAAGTGACAGTGTAGATGACAGAAGAGGAGAGCATGGTGGTCGAAGAAATAACACTGACAAAAAGGCTTTAACTGGAGCTGCCACCTACAGTTTTCACAAAAGTTAGTATACACCTTACACTTTTGTAATTATTTTATAATATCTTTTTATGGGACAATCCCAAAGATATGAAAAAAACAATGTGAAATAGTTTGTCCCCAAATGTGAGGATATTTCATATAAAAAGTGTATATATACACGCATACACACACATACACACACATACACACACATACACATACATACACATACATACACATACATACACATACATACACATACATACACATACATATACACACACACACACACACACACACACACACACAGTATATATCCCTTAATGAAATATCCCCACATTTTTTATGAGTATATTTATACACTTTTTCCCAATTTTCCATAGCAACCCAGCTTTACTGATTTGGGATTTTAGTATTATTTAATCACATACACCTCATTTTATGATTAGCACTTATTTTTAATATCATTTCAAGAACAGTTGTCATCCTGAAGCTCTTATGCAATATTTTATGGAGAAGGTTATATATTCAGACTGCATTATTAAAACTGCCTGTAATACTGCCTTCACTGCCAGTGTGGAAATGTTGCTGCTGGCTGTGTGAGGTTTGCAGTACCTCTGTTTAATACTGCCATGTGCTTCTCATGGGAGAGAGAACCAGACACTTCAGGGCTTGTAAATTCAAGTGAAAACAGGGCCTCGTTGGACTTACAGTACTCTTGCTACCACTTCTCAGAAGCTGCCCTTTGAAAGCATGCTAGACAGAAATGCATTATTTACCGCTTTGATTTATTACATCATGATGGATATACATTTTCAAGGTTTCGTATCAGGTTTTAGGTTCATTTGTCTTTTGCACAATTATTATTTTTTCAGCCTGAGGTAAGTGTTATGTCTTATGAAATCAATATTGCTTGTTCAGGCTGCAATTAGCTCTGAATTAATCTCTGCCCATGGGTGTCAAAAATCATAAATAATACCAGGGAAAGATCCTTTGACTGACTGGACCTGCTAGAGTCTGCACAATGTAACATGGCAGGAGAGATAAAGGAGATATTTTGAGATCAATCAAAATGTATTTTTTTCTTGTCATGTAAGTTGGTACAAATGTGGCGATCCCAGTATCGACCCTTGATAAGTGCTTGTTCGTAGCCATATGTGCAGTGTCTAGAATCGATTGAAGGTTTCATCTCAAGGGCTTTAATGGCAAAGCACTGAGGGTGCCATAGCGCCATGGACCTTTTATTTGCCTCTAATGCCATTTAATATGTTCTTTCAATTCTCACTGCTTCACCCCATAGAGGGCTACATGACTACATGTCAGCAGAGAAACAAACTTTTTTTCCCACTGCTTGCGAAAGCCAAAAAAAAAAAAATCCATGCAGTAATCAATACCTTCACCAGCATATAGTCTTATAATACAACATCTGATGCATAACTGCAAAGCTAATGCATTGGCTGTAGACTTCAATAGTTTCATCTTTTTTAAACTTATGTTTTTAATTCACACTAGGAACCGACTACAGTCTTAGCCTTAGCAAGTAGAACATCCATTTTTAGTACACACCTTTAATCATACAGTAAAATCTTTTAGGAAAAGTATTTAATTTAAAGCATATACTGTATGTAGTAAAGAAAGTGGACCACCAGTTAATAGGACCACTGGTTAATGGGACCAGCCGCTTATTCAGACCAAATCCTAAAGTACCGAAACAAATCCTACTATATACACACACACGAGTAATGTTATCCGCTTATTTGGACCAAAATTCCGCTTAATCGGACCAAAGAACGTGAGAAGCAAATAAGAAAAGGAAGCCACAAGTCACTAGTTAGCCACTGCAAATCGTGTCAGCTAGATATGGGAGGATTTTTGGGATCCCGGGAAGAATCTATGCTTTAATCAAAGGTCAGGAAATCCAAAAATTTGTGTTGACAAGAGCAAAACCAGCAGGAGGTGAACACGCCCACCACTTTCTTGATTTTGTTTAAGTGCAGTCCATCAAGAGAACACGTCAGATCACACTGGATAAGTTCTT
>JAVSBV010000065.1:6152740-6164299 GCA_033117975.1 Parotocinclus spilosoma | reverse complement strand
ACAATTTGGAATAAGGCTGTAACGTAACAAAATGTGAAAAAATTGAAGCGCTGTGAATACTTTCCGGATGCACTGTATGTAATAAATAAATAAATAAATAAATAAATAAATAAATAAATATGTGCGGGGGGGGGGGTGTCAGGGGTGTATTGACCCTACCAAGGCTGACAAAATGTCCACCTTTGTTTAATCAAGTTTAAAAACAACACATTACTTGGTTACAACTTGCATGCATCAGGTTTCATGACAGATGTTCAGCAAACCCGCATATTATAAACAATATCTGTGATGTCACGCCCAGCGACTGTACTGAAGGCATGTGACATGAATTGCTTCTAATTGGTTTTACATTTAATTATTAAATTATGAGTTTCCATGTGTTGTGGAGGCATGCCATCCTTTGGGTTTGGTTATGGAGGCTTTTCTTTTAAACTGGGACGGAGCATGAAGGAAATAAAGGCTCACATTTTTAGTAAGTACCGCTCAACTTTTTTGGATTTTGTGGCATGGTCTTTTCCTGTCAGTTCTCCTTTACTTTTAACTCTTGTATGCATATACAAGAATTGAAAGTAGGTCTACGCTTTTAGGTCTACGCTTTACACTAGGCCCCCTGTGTATTGCTTCATGCAACCACAGAAATGTATAATTTTATTGCTTTCTACAGCTACACTTTATATAGTTTGTTTAGAGAACATTTTAAATTCCACTTAAATAGGATGCCTTTACAACAAGTTTATTTAATTTAATATCAGTGGGTCTTACTTTACATATTCTATGTATTTTAAATAATACTCTCTCTGGATAATAAAAAAACTAGTTTATGTGGTATCATTATGCCATACCTCCTAGTGAAATATTGCCCTGATATCCATAATGGCCATTTGTATTAATTGCTTTACATATTAAAACACTTATTTTATTATAGTGTACCAGGGGTTACATAAAATTAATGAACAACTTGAAATGTTTTATTTGCACAATAATCTAGTTGAACATCAAATTATGGCTGCATTTTAACAAATCCAATAAAAGAAGCAGGATTTCGGGGTGAGATCACATGTTATTCAGTGTATGTATATGACTTATTGTATTTATTTTGGCTTTTGACAAGATAAGGCCCATACATTGATTTGCACAGGGCCCTAACAAAGTCCCTCTCCCATGATTGGAATGCCAACGGTGATCTAGGTGATTTATAGTCATCAGAGTCTAGGTTCATAATACCTATAGAGTGGACGGCCTTCTTAGCAGGTGGTACTTTGATCTAAAACACTAGCCAAACACAGCAGGGGCCTGGGTTTGAGTCCCAGCGGTGCCTTCCAGCCAAGTCAGACTTCACATGCAGACATGATTGTGTCTGTAACAGCATCCTTACCTGTCCTGTCCAGACCCTGATCCGAAAATGTGGGGTTAAGTACATTAAATAAGTCAATGAACAGCCCAAATTTATAGAAATAAAATAACAAGTGTCACCTTAATCACCATCTTAAAGATTCATGAACATTTGCTGAAATCTCATATTTCATTGGCTGCTTGTTTCATAGTTTGTGTGTCCTTGTTTCATCATTTCGGATTGCTGCCGTCGTCAGTAGGAACATAACAGCTTAAACCCTTTTGTTTAAGTGGAACCTGTGTGTGTTTAGTCATAGCTTACTCAGTTGTTACTCTGTGTTGCAGATCTCACGCTGTTGACTCGTTAAACAGCTTTGTGCGTGTGTACCACTTTGGATCAATGCCTCAGCCAAATGAAGGCTCTGGCAAACAAGTAAATATGAATGTAAATGCAACCCAGTAATTAACAAATAGATTACCCAATGGGGACTATTTAGATGAGACTAGGAAAGCAATATTGCATAGACTAAGTGCAGGTGCTGGATCTTACTATCGAAGAGATGGGCTAATTGCACTGTTGAGATTTGAAATATCTGATCGTTTCGAGTGATTGGGGATGAGAGTCTGCTGCAGATAGAAGCCCCCTGCAGGGTGAAACAGGCTGTTGTATTTCATTCTACATGTGTAGACTTGACATCGTTGTCTTAATATGGAAATGGGAAGCAAATTACCTGTGAAGAAAGGACAGTAATTTGGATCGCCTGGAGCTGAGATCTTGACGTTTCACAAGACAGCAGCATGCTGCGCTGTGTGTGCATGGGATGTCATCACTCCTGGACATATGAGGCGCTTTCGGGTTCAATTAGATAGAATTGGCAAGCAGTGCCTGTGACTGGCTTTGCCATTCCTACAGGTTTTTGTTCATTTCAGATAATCGGCATCAGAGTGACACTACTTGACCCCCTCACATACCTCAGAGAGCACTAGTAGGTAAAATCCACTGATTTACTCATACCCATATCATCCATTTTGTCAGGATGGCTAAATGATTTAATGGGATGAGCTGTGCTCCTTCACCCCAGCCTAATAGGCTTTATTTAGGGCCATATTGAGGGCCATAATATCAGACAACAGCCAAATGAGGGCTGATCCACACAGAACCATCTACAGCTCTCTCAACCTACTCCGGCTACCTTTCACTAGGGTTCCTTGTTTCATTGTGCCCTCCACAGGACATTTGAGGAACTTCATGCATTTGTTTTGGCCCAGTTTATCTGTTTTTGGGATCACGCAAGAGTAATTACAAGGGTGTGGGCCTGTTTTCTTATCTGACCAACACTTGTCTCTATGGTACCTGAAAGTCAATCAGAATATGCTCCAAGTGTTTTTATAGTAGTGTTTTCAGATCCCCGTTATTCCTGGATCTCATTCAAGGAAACAATATCGGATGGTGAAGATTTGGATAGAAGCCCATTATTACCGTTGGGAAAATTCATTTCATTACATATTTGAAGAAAACTGTTTTTATACATTTTCTTTTCCTTTTAATTAATTGTAGACAGTATGAATCCGAGATATGGTTTAATAGGTTTTGTCTGGTCAACTTATTTCATTGCTAAAAAAAAAGTTGAGCTAGTAATGAATGGGATTTAGAACAGGTGATATCAATGTGTGATTGTAATCATGATTTGGTACAAAATTAGCATCCGGGAAAGGTTGAGTCTTCGATGAGCAAAGATGGCCAGAGAATCTCCAGTTAATAAATGCATTGTCAATAAATGCATGAGAAAATTGTACCTCAAAGAAATATTAGAAGGGATTTGCATCTTTCTCCCTTTTCATTACATTTACTACTGTACGTTTAGCATACGCTCTAATCCATAGTGACTATACAATCTTACATTTCAAATTATTGTGTGTTAAGGATCAGACAGTGGCAGCTTGTCAGAGATGGGATTTGAACCATCTGGTCCAGAGTCCAATTCTTTATCCATTAGCTCACAGTCCTTTTAACTGCAGAATTTTATTAAATGATTCACTACGTACTTTAAATGTACGAATGCCACCTAAAACGTTACTGTGCAAAAAAGAAGCCTCATTTTAATCAAGAAACAGCAACTTCTCTGGGCCCTGGGGCATCTAGGGTGGATCCTAAAACATTTATTGTGGTTAGATGAATCAGTATTCCAGGACATTATTGGAAACAATTAACGTTGTGTGCTCCGGACCAAAGACGAAGGACCACCTGTTGTCGGCAACAAGTCCAAATAGAGAATGTGTGGAGAACTTTAAAACCAAAAATCCCACATATGGTTGCACGTCTTTGCAGACAGAATAGGACAAAATAACACCTTCGTATCCTCTGTGTCAAAAGTGTGGTGTGTCCTTAAAACATGCTAAAAGGAATGGCTACATTACAAAAGTAATGCTACCGTTCCAACTATTCTTTATCCTACCCAAATATAGGAATGTGCTACAGGCCTGAAATGCAGGAATCGATTTTTATTAACAAATGAAGTCAAGTTAACCAAACAACATGGAATATCTCAGGTTCATACTGTCTGCAATGAAACAGTCGTTTCTGCTGTTTACTGCATTTTCACACAAAGCTATCTCCACGGTTTACAGACAATCATCTAAAACTGAGAAAACATCCAGTGAGTGACAATTCTCTGTGTGAAAATGTCTTGATGCCGGAGATCAGAGGAGAATGGCCAGACTGGTTTGAGCTGATAGAAAAGCAACAGCAAGTCAAATATCCATGCATAAGACTCCCTGACCAGACAACACATTGAACCTTGTAGCAGAAGCAGCAGATCACACCAGGTGTCACTCCTGTCAGCTACGAGCAGGCAACTGAGGAATCATTTTGCACAGGCTCACCAAACTTGAACAATATAAGATCTGGAAAATGCCCGATCTAAGGAGTCTTGATATTTGCTCCAACATCCAGAAGGTATTAACAAGTGGTGGTGTAATTGCAAGTTACTTTGTCATACCTTGGACGTCTTAAACGAACCATTTAATATTTACATATTTTGATTAGTACTTCCAGCATAATGATGTCCCTCATGTTTTCTCTAACTGGTTTCTTGGAGTTCACTGAACTCAAATGGACGCCACAGTCACCAGATCGGCATTAGAATACAGAGATTTACACTTTTACTGTACTAAAACCTGCCTGATGCACATGTTCTCTATAATAATGTTCAATATTATATTTATATGTATTAATATTATACTGTCCTGTATGTAGGGTCATAGTGAGTCATTTTCATATGACAGACTAGATGCACAAGGAAATTTTACAGGACCGGTTGCCCTTTATGGTGCAAAACTGTATGCGATTCCTGACTTAGCCGGAATGCCACAACAGGACTAGTTTTATGAACATTGGCGTAATGTCAAATGCCCTACACTATATTCCCAAATATCACAAAAGGTTGGACATTTATGAAAAGTTCCAAACAGACCATTAAGAACTATTATAGTGGAATTCCATGAGGGATGCAATCTGTTCTGAAAGCAAATAATAGTCGTAATTTAAAACTCCTACTTATTATGAACATATGGTTAAAGTTTTTCATTTTGTTCATTCTCTGATGTTACTTAGGCTTTCAATTGGTATTCAAAGGATATTAGTGAAAATTCTATGGGTAATTTGAAAAGCTGCATCTTAAATGTTAAATTAAATGTCACAATGTCGCTGTGTGTCACCTCAGTCACAAATTCCTTCTTCTTCTTTAATAGCTCCTCTTTTTAAGGTTGGTTTGCTGTCTGATATGCAGGACTTATTGTATCACCCACTATGACCATTGTGTCATATTAATTAAAAAGTTTCCAAAATGAAGCAGTGGAGAAAATTTTCTGAGCCATGAAGTGCTTGTTCAGTAGAGCGCTCTTCTAATCCTGTTTCTTAAATGAGAGAACCTATATCAGTCGGCCTTGTAAATCCATTATTAATTTGTACTGTGACAATAGTTTTCCAGCATATACCTAACCCTGCCTTATTGGGAGTTCAATCAGTTAACTGTTAAAACAGGGCTCAATAGCCTCCCACTGACAGCCAATCAAATCTGCGTCTCCTTTTTTAACCGTTAGTTTAAGGTATTCATTTTCTGATTTGTGCAGATAGACTTGGCTTTAGACACAACGACAGCTGTGACCATGACAGCAGACTGATCTGACTGCATCACAGCCTTTACTGACTTGCTGTTTTATCTGTAGGATTCAATTAAATTTTTGACCGATAAGAAAACTAATGCTATGTTATTGGTAATGAGAATTTAAACTATGAAAGCACAGAATGTGCATAAGTGAGTTATGGTATAAGTAAGGGAATGGAAAAGTTTCTAATTCATCCATGGTGCTACACCACTGGGGCTTTTTTTTTTTTTTTTTTTTTTTTTTTTTAATCAGGCCCACATTTCTAGTAGCAGATGCTCAGAACAATGATCTGACTGTCGGATAGGAGGTTCAGAAGCACATAAGAGCTCATGCTGGATCGAATTATGCACAGATGTTCATAGCTTGATGTCAGACTTGAGGTCAATGTGACGATCCATGGTCCTCCATCAGGAGCAAACTAAAGCAGCTGGCATCTTTAGCAGAGCAAACACTGTCACAACTCAGAAGCATCTAACCATCACACAGTAACACCACCTTCCCATATTTACAGGGAGGAGGGCTCCTAGATCTGATCTGTTCATGGATAAGATCCATGGTGGAGAGAAACTGACAGAGAGGACATAAGGGTCATTGCAAGTCTACAACATTAACGTGGGATCTTTAAGTATTTGAGCTTGCTGAACCAAACAATCATATCCATTTCCTCAAGTCATGTTCATTTTTTCAGCAAAATGCTGTATAGTCAAACTTCTACCAATAACATTAGATATGAAAGCACAAATAATAGGATCCATAATATTTCTAAAAAGGTCATGCAGAAAGAAGCTAAATATGCAAAAAGTGCTGAATGCAATTGGTATAACCAAAAGGAAAACTGCTTATTAAACAGTTTAAAATGCTGACATCAGCAGTCAGCCATTCAAGGGGCATAGAAGTTCAAACAAATGTAACTTTTTTTTGTTTAATACGTCATCCAACACTTCCATAGTTTGCAGGTGGTGCCTGGATGTTCCTGATATATTCCGTTACATTTGTGGTCGTTTTACCAACAACGTTCTATTGGTGGTTCTAGGACACTGATAGCCTAGCAGGTAAGGTACTGGACTCTGGACCTGACAGTCCAGGGTTCATATCCCACAGTTGGGTCCTTAACCCACTATTGCTTAGATTTGTAAGACTGTAAGGCGTCTGCTAAATGCCGTAAATGTAAAATATAAACAATGAAATTACACAATGTTCTTGCCTCTTGTGCCTTTAGCATAGCTGGGCAAAGGCTGAATTAGTTAAAAGAATATTAAGAGTGAACCACTGGTTATTCCTCAGAAGGTTTTGCTCCCCCCATTGCATATAAAAGACTCAAGGGTTTTGGATCAAGATGGTAAGTGCTTAAAGCACCTGTGTACCAATTTTCCTGCTCTTTCACATGAGAAGTTGAAAGCTGGCATATATGAAGGTCCCCAAATTACGCTTCTTATCAAGGTCAGAATTCCTCAATACCATTAAAAAAAATGCTTGTTTCTGCTTTTTCTGATGCGATTACAGACTTCCTGGCTGAAACTTAAAAACTTGAAAATGAAAACCTTTCAAATCAATTTTCAAACACGGAGCAAACACGAGCATCAATTTGCATTTTCTTGCTAGCCACCTGAATGACTTCTCAAATTTTGACGCCATGGGTGAAGAACAAGAACGCTTTCACCAAGACATCAAGACCATGGAACAAACATGGCAGACTAGTGCTGGTATTTACAATTTTTATTATGCACCACTTTCAGAACTGGTTGCACATTGGACAGGGTACTAATCCATGACAGAGCAGCAAACATTCACTTACCCACACGTATAGGAAACAGAACAACTCGTCCACATACAGGCATGGTTTGGGAGGTGGGAGGAAAGTTTCAGCAGAAATCCTATAGACATTAATATAGGTGAATATCACTGGATCTGTGTGGGCTCAGCAATGCTGCTCCAGTGTGTGTGCGCCTCTATACTATAAAGATATAAGCAATTATCGGAAAATAGATTAAACAATTTTAACAGTATTTTACATCCATTTTATTTAGATTTGGGAGGAAATTCCACTCGAGAGCAGCAGGGAATAAAGAAAGAAGGCAATGTACTGAGCGCGCAAAGTACGAGACTGAAGACTGAGATAAAGAGTGTGTGGGAAGAGTGGACTCAAAACAGTGTTGCAGCAGTGTTGCGTATGGTCTCAACTGTCGGCAGTCATTGGGAATCTACATCTCGTCTATAAGAGCCGGTAAAGGCTGGAGTGGACATGGTTTCAGGGGCAGAAGAGAGTAGCCGGCCACCCATTGTTTCACCACACAGTACCAAATCAGCATGGCAGAGCAACAGGAGATGTGGCACCACAACAGATAAACAGATCACGATGTCAGAGGCTGTCTGCTCCCTTGGCTGCCTGTCAACCTGACAGAGCAAGCACCGGCCTAACCCCCAGCGCCATGCCTTGGGCATTTCCTCTAATTTATAGCTAGTGGCAAAGAATGGGAGAAAAGTTCACTTCTCACTGACCCCAGGTTTGAGTCTTAATCACGCTGGTTAATTAAAAAGAAAACATTATATTATGTCCTTTAGTGACAGCAGGCTATTATGCTAGTCCACAAACAGTTTCACCAAGACCTGGACGTGCCTTCTGACCAGGTAGGGCATCACACGTAGGTACCATAGTCTGAGGACTGAAAGGTTGGTTGAGAGATCAACCCTTTGGTTGCAACGACAGATCCAGTCCAGTGTTGCAATTTAGCAGCGTCCCTTTCAGGGCAGGCCTATACCTGTAACCCGTGTTTTCTGTGAATAAGTGATGGAGCTTCTGTAACCCTAATCAGAGATAAGCACATTTAAAACAAAGATACATGAATTAAATATAAATATTTTGTTATTGCATTATTGAATCATTATTAAACTGTTTTATATTTAGCCTTATAAAATTAGTGCATAACTATCTATAATTTTTATATTCATATTATATTCTATTTATACTAACTTTCATACTTTAAACAATATGAATGAACACCAATGGGGGGGGAGGATGCAACGTTGTTCAAATAGAAAAGTTTTATGACCACACATACACGCGCACACACACACACACACGAGATGCTGTTAAAGTCCTAGAAGATTTCCCAGCCTCCAGCCAGCTGTCTTGTTGGTGGTTAATATATTAGCGCTGTGTGTAATATTGAAGGATCCTCTCACTGCAGGTGCCAAGCGTGTTCATTGATTAGCG
This sequence comes from Parotocinclus spilosoma, assembly GCA_033117975.1. Taxonomy (NCBI): domain Eukaryota; kingdom Metazoa; phylum Chordata; class Actinopteri; order Siluriformes; family Loricariidae; genus Parotocinclus; species Parotocinclus spilosoma. The sequence goes on along the minus strand of JAVSBV010000065.1, from coordinate 6,155,586 downwards.
TTCTGACCCTCCAGCTTTCCACGCCACCTCTAAAGCTACTGCTCACTCAAACAGGTACATGTTAACTTGCAAACAGACAGAACGAGAGAATGTTTAGTGATTACACTGACATTTGAGGCAAGAGTCCCTTTGAATACCTCAGATTCATGCGAGATTCAAGATTAGGGGTTCGAGGAATAAGAGCAATCTGTCAAGCCTTAGTTTGTTTTTCTTTGGTATAGCTTGTTTGGTTAATTTAATGTCACACCTAGCTAATGTATATTCAAGAACAAGGTTGCATTAATACACAATTCATCGATGCAAGTTTAATTTCAAACAGTTGCAGACAATTTGGTATTGGTCAGTGTGTAATGTTTATAAACCATGCGCTTAGAAATAAAACCCATTTGGGTGATCGCCATATTCATGTTGCTCAGCTGCTCTGATTTGGCGATTTGTGTAAATGAATCCTGTGCTGAATCTTGTCCTTGTCTCCTTTGTTACAACAACATGTAGTCAATTTTCTAATTCAATTATTATTTACAACAGAGTCAAGTTATGATATGAAGCATGTATAATTTCAGAAGATCTTTAGCCAAGACATCTTTATATGTAATTATTGGCACATTATTATGGCACATTTAAACTGATGCATCTAGATGTAACCATGTTAAAGTGCAACAGCAGAGCTAGAATTAAATCGACCATTAGACACAGCATGAGAGTTGTTAACTTTAAGAACAAACTTCCTACTACAAACCCAAGTCAGAAAATATTGGGACTAAAAATGCAGATTAAAAACTCCTTACATTTAGTTTTGACTTTTTAATTGCATTTATTTCATACAGTATGAATCCAAGAAATGTCATGTTTCATCATGTTGCAGGATCTACATATCAGTCCTAACTTTGTTCTTATTTTAATTGGTTTTGCATCGTCCTGGTGAAACGTTTGGACGTTCCTGAAAAATGTCTTCTTGAAGGCAGCACATGTTCCTGAGTATTAATGTTACTATAATAGAAGCATTTAAAGAACTGATAGAACCCTATACCATGGCAAACCCTGGCTTTTTCAGAATCAGAAATACTTTATTAATCCCCTGGGGGAAATTACAAAAATTTTTTTGTTACTGATAAACTCAGGATGGTCTCATCTTTGGATTGGAGCCCATGGTCCATTAAATCCAAAAAGACCTGGAACATGACTGTGTGATGGTCTATCTCAGAGCCCAAAGAAGTCAATGCTTCTATCAGACAGTTAACATAAGACTTCTTTTAAGCAAAGTAAAGTTTTAAGCGGTATTTCTCAATGCAACTATTGTAGTTGGCCTCAGAATGACAGAGTCAGTCAATAACAGGCACAAACTTGCGAGGAACAGATAAAACAGAAAGAAGTCAGGGTGAAGCACAAAACAGGGAAAATTAACCCAAAATACTTAAACTAAGAGGGAAAGCATGGCACACAAATATAACAGTTCATTATGGTTAATATAGACTTGTTTAGTAACATGTATTATTTGATTTCCTTAATCATATAGCCTCACCTTCACCTAAAAGTTTGCTTGCCCTACTTGCATTAGACTGTAACTCCAGGGATCATGTTATTCCTTTCCATGCTGTGTCACAACATTATGACTTAAGCTTATGTGGGTGATGGAATGGAGCCATCAGAACTGTGCATCAGGTCTTTATTAATTATTGTTCTAATTGCCATTTGCTAAGTAACTTTCAAAGCAGGTTAAAATCAGTCCCTAGTCATTTGAGGCAATATCATACCAGGAGCACATCAGCTTCTCCCTTTCCAGTGTCACCACAAGTAATATCAGCTTGTACCTGTCAGTCTGACTGCCAAAAATGTCAAAAAAAAGATTCAATGGCAAACATGCTGACAATCACAAAAATGAACCTGAAGACTTTTAACCTGAGAATACACCAGTTCAGAACTTTACATGATATGTACCAGAGTTATTTAAGGAATAAAACTGGTGCTTAACAAACTGAACAGTGTCCAGTCATTATTATGCTCTGTACATGGTACTCCAGAGTAAGAGTCACTGTTGCAGTGTCAAACATGACTAACTCCCTAACTAAATTCCCCTCCTTTGACAGGCAACCATGCCTGTATGTGACGTCCATCTAGTACTTGAACCGAGGTAGCCGCAGCAGTGAGCTAGTGTACTAGAGACTGCTGTGCCATCATATCTAGATTTGGGAAAAGATTGTATTCATTTTGTGTTTCATTATTTCCCCCTCCCACCATTAATCACTCAGCTAACATCAAGTCATTTTATAATGTCAAAGAACTGACGCAACAGAGAACCTTATTGTCCTAATGAGGAATTTTAACAAACAAACCGCTGAATTTATTGATTTATTTAGTTTTTATAACACCACTTTACACACCAAGTGTTATATATGGCATACTCTGTTTTCAGTTCCAGTGTCTTTTTCTTTGTGTGTCCATTTGTGTTCTATATTTTCTCTTAAATTTTTATTCTTGCCATGAAATTTAGAATTGTTCTCGTGTCTTCTTGGTTGAGGGCATCTTTAATGGTTTAAGGAATTTGTAGTTGCTGTATCTCTCTGGTGTATTTGGGGCATTCGTTTAGGACGCGTTTTATTGTCAGCTGTGTTTGACATCTTTCGCACGTTGGTGCGTTCTCTCCTTTTATTAGGTGCTGGTGAGTGAGTTTTGTGTGACCAATTCTGCATCTTGTGCATATTACTTGGTCCATTTGTCTTCCTTGGTGTGTTTTTGTTTTGTTGCTTATATTTGGATGCATCTCGTATCATCTATTCTGTTTTAAAATTTTGTTCATTTTTAATTTTTCTATTACTAATTTAACTGTTATTAATTTGTTAATTTAA
>JAVSBV010000065.1:6124961-6136189 GCA_033117975.1 Parotocinclus spilosoma | reverse complement strand
GTTAATTGATTACTCCAAATTGGCATTGACTTGTGTATATTTATGTGACTGGTGTTGAGATGAACTTGTGTATGGATCTAACCTTGTGTGTGTCGCTTACATGGCCACTGATGCTGATAGTGACGTTAAAGAAGCCAAAGAAATAAATATTATGCACGACGTAATATTGCACGTTATGTGATTGATCTGGATGTTGTTCGAGCAAAATATTATATACAGTACTTCCCAAAGCTATCTGGGATACCACAGTGTTTTGCATAGAGTGATTCATCTAATATTAGAATGGAGTGTCAGGTATTGATTCTGTATTCATTATTATTATTTAAGATTGTGACCCCAGTAAAACCATATCTCTGTCACACCCACGGGTGGTGCCATCTTTCTGAACTCTCTTCACACACTCTTCCATGCATTCATTGCCCTCACCTGGGACTCGTTTGGCTGTACCTACTTATACTGCCTTTTTGCTGTGCTTAGACGCGAAGCCTTGGTTTGATTATCGGGCGGTCAGGACCTCGTTTGGTCGCCCCTTTATGTTCGTTTTGGATTTTAGTTTGTTACTTTTGTGTATCGTTTTGTCCTTGGTTTCCTAAGCCTGTTCTCGCTCGGTTTTGCGTTACCTGGTCTTTGTTTATCCATGCTCCATCTGGGACCTGTATTGCCTCGTTTTGCCTGCCTTTATGTGAATAATTTCCTGCCTGCACTGCACACCGCATTTGCCTCCGCTTCTTCTACCGAGCGTTACAATCTCACTGTGGAGCTATGTGCAGTGCATTGATTTGCTCAGTCCCTCCTCAACTCTCTCCTCTCCTCTTGCTGACTCTCACAAACACCTTGATGGAATGAAGAAGGTATTTTAGAAGAGAGCAGGGAACTGAGAAGATAGCACATGGATGTGAGAAGCAATTGCTTTTATCTCTGGTGTGGTGCGATGCAGTTCTTGTTATTTAGCTTGTTGCATCTTATTGTACACGAACAGTACTGATGCTTAATGAAAGTCTGTGTTAAGTAGGTTAATAATCTAAATAATAACAAATGACAAACAGATGTTGTCTAAATGGAATGTAGAATGTTTAAGTTTTTTTCCCCACTATTTACATCACACTTTTTTGGCTGTCAAAATACTGCCTAGTTTTAGAGCACAAAGATTAGAGTACCTTAAGCTACAACTATAGAGCAGTACATTTGAAAGATAATGTCAGATTTTGTAAAAAGAAAACCATGTCCCGGAGCGCTGCTCCACTTGCAATAACAAGATTCTCATTTTTAGTTGTTTGTTATGAGTTTATCGCCTCCCTCTCCTCCACCATCCCTCCTCATGGATCTTACTTGTAAACATGGTAAAAGCCTTGCCCATTCTATTGGATTTAACAAGCACTGCACGTGTTCATGTATAATTCACAAATTCACGAGTAATCAGTATAGGCAAATATCTACTCGTAGACTAGTTTTCACTCCCCCGCAATAAATATCATCTTACAACCCAGTTCCAGGGTTGACGTTCCAGAATTCAGATAATCAGGAAAATGCAGGTTGGATGTAAATATTCCAAATTCACTGTGTAAACACTTTGAAGGTTAATCATATTCTTTCTTTTGTCTACCTCAGTATAATCTTAAACTTATGCAAAGCCTAATTACACTTCAAACCCAAGTAATTTCCAGTTTACTTATACCAGTGATTAGCCAGCTCTGAGAAATGAAAATGGGTAATCGGTGGTAAATTCCCAGATAAAAGCACTTGTCTAAGAGAGCTTCAAGACGAAGGAGTGTGAAGTGTTGAAAGAGAATGCTTTATGTACAAGTTGGTGCTTTGTAAAAGCCTCTCTGCCTTGAGTCATGTCAACTCTCACTTGCCCTGACCGTTGCGGTTAGGCGTGTAATTTATAAGTTCCTATGTGGGCAGGACGTTGCTGCAGGCAGCTACGGCTCTGTCTGGGTTCAAGTGTTTTGTGTGTCAACTTGTTAAAATGATGTAGCTGGGTTATTTTACACTTTAATAAGCCTGGAGGCATTTGTGTAATCCGGATCTACTTGGTAGCGATTTTAGTAAATGCTTTACTATAATTGTGGTTCTTGATCTATTTAATTATTAAACTCATCAATAAGCTTTTTACTTTAATACAGTTTAGTATAATATTTGACTAGACTAGGACTCTTAAGAACTTAATCCTGTTGCCTGGTCTCTAACAGAGGAGGATGGTTTGGCTGCTTGAGCTGGTTGCCTAGTTGCGTTCAAGGGTTCTTCCTTAGGCAAGGGCAATTAGCCTTGCCAGCAACACCTCGGGCTGTTCTTTTGGGACCTGAATTGTGCTTATTTTAAAGCTGCTTTGCATAAATGTTCATTGTTAGGAGCACTTTATGAATAAAATGAAATTTATTTGAACTGCACTGCTCACATCACCCATGTCCACATATTCCAACTACTGAATAACACTGAATTTCCTCACAACAACGCACCCACTCTTCCTGTTTTTCCACCTGCTTTCACTCTAATGCTTTTGTTCCATTTGTTTCCTGTCCATCTGTAGGCCTACACAAGGTCATGGTGCTTTCATTTCTCCAGCACCAATCAACCACAGTACCTTGCCATTTCTTCTTTTGCCCTTTCTCAATTCTGCGTGTTTGAAGATGAGTTAGAGGGCCCCCGGCCCCCCCCCATGCTTCATGAGCCAGCAGGATGCGGCGTCGGTGCGTGCACTCTCCGAGCGTCTCCTGGTAGCATCGTACAAGGGCCAGGCTGACAATGTGGTGCAGCTGATCAACAAGGGTGCCAAAGTAGCCGTCACCAAGGTGAGTGAGACTGCCATGCTCTGGTATGTGCTTATAAATAGCTTTGTTTTAAAGAGGCGTTTGCACTGAAAGGTTGGTCTGAATAATATAACTTTCTTTAATTTTTCGGGTGGAAGGTTGATGGTATTACTTAAATAAATCAATTTAAGACAATAAATCAAATTAGTTCATATGAATTGAGTTCTGAAATGGTATTGGAAGATAGTGGCAGACATATTTGATTCAACCAGAAACAGCACAAGATTCATCATCTAGCAGTGGTTTCAGTATCAACAAACAGTGGTTATCTGAATATATAAAGCCAAAGACAGTGGTACCACCAGTTTCACCACTTGAATGGCACTCACTACAAAATGCCTGAAACTCCATATACAGTATGTCTATACATCTACCAACACCAGAAGTTTGGGCAGCATGGTGGCAACCAGAAGGTCCCGGGTTCAATCCCAGGGTGGAGCTGTCCTTTTTGTGTGAAGTCTTCTTGTCCTCCCCGTGTCTACGGGGGTTTACTACGGGTTCTCCGGTTTCCTCCCACAGTCCAAAGACATGCATGTTAGATTAATCGATTACTCTAAATTGCCATTGACTTGTGTGTGTGTGTATCTTGAGATTAACTTGTGTATGGCTATAACATTGTGTGTGTCGCTAAGCCACTGATTCCGTTAGCGGCGTTAAAGAAGAAAAACAAACATACACCTTAGATTTATTTTGTTATCATGATTTAACCTAAAATATTACAATAGAATTTATAACCCATATCGCACAGGCCTGGATTCATGTGCTGCAGTTGTATTGGGTTGTATTGGGCTCCAAAATGTACTGTTTCTACATTAATCTGTATAGTCTATATTAGATATTGAGTAAATAGGGAGTCAGGCATTTATGTGGAAGTGAATTTGACATGTGCTTTTAATGTTTTGGCTGATCAGTGAATGCCATTCAATAACATTCAAACCTAGATTATGTGGAGGGAAGCTATGTCTCCTATTTGTTTTGTCTTAGAATAATAGAACAATTTAGTCTGAAAACAAATATATTCTCTTCCACAACACCTACGACAGAAGCACAGAGAGTTTTTACATTTTCTGTTGTTTGTGTGTGAATCTGGCTACAGGGCAAATGAGATAATAAGATGGTATTCAGCGTATTCAGTGTCCCAGTATTAGGGGTCACATCAGGTCACTTTGCTGTAACTATGGTGACTTTGTACTTGGATCCCAAAAGGGACCTCCACCTGAAGCATGACAGGTAAAACTGGCAGCCCTCCAAATTTGAGTCAAGCAAATAAAGCCAAAGGGACAAAGGCTGTTTCTACATTACCTGCAAGCTTCACAGTTTACAAACGTACTAGTTTCTTCTCCAAGTTTAACACGTAGCTGATTATTTCTACTACGACTAAATAAGAATTTACTACTGCTAAGAAATTCTACTGTTGCTTATAGTAAGGTAACATATTAGATAATGGATAATGGGGGCGTCCCTGGCCTGGCACAAGACCACACTGTGTGAGACTGTGAAGATCCCAGAAACCTCAACTTAACCTTGTCAAAGGTAGAATATAAATTGGGAGATGTCAACTGCCCAGTGAACCAACATTAACCACTAATCAATTTCATTTGCTATCCCACAGGTGTTGTTTCAGTTGCGCCCCTTCAAGTTTTGTCCCTGTTTCTAGTATTTGGCAGATCAAGGGTTCTCCTTGGATCTCATTCGGTGTCCCAGACTAGGACACCTCACCAGGGGCTTCTGAATTACAGGGCCCAATCTGGTGATGGGGACTCAGCATGTGGCATTTACATTTACATTTTCCGTTACTTAGCAGACCTTATCCAGAGCGACTTACAACTAATAGAGTCTTACAATCCAAGCAATTGTGGGTTAAGGGTCTTGCTCAAGGACCCAACTGTGGCAGCTTTTTGGCAAAGGTGGGATTTGAACCCTGGACCTTTTGGTCCATAGACCAGTGTCTTACCCACTAGGCTTTTAATTTCAGGGTTGCCAGATCCCACAAGATCATACCCATCTGGTCTACGTAAATTCTGGCAACCACGCTTTTTCCGCCTGCCGCTCTGTGCACATGTGCAGCCTGCCAGATCCGACTGAAACTGGCTAACGGGTACACATGCTATGAGTGATCTGATTACTGAGATCAAATTCAGCTCTCTATCGGATTTCCTAATGTGATTTCTAGATCGGAATTGAAATAGTTCTGTAGTTATCCGACACGATATAAGGTGCTATCCATCAGAGCTCAGGTCCGTCCCAAAAATCATCTGATACATGCTTCTGGAAGCTCATGTTTAAATGATTCTTAAATTAAGTGTTTCAATCGAGGCAGGACGACTTTCACCGGCAGGAGTTTAGGTGAAAAAACGGCCGCTCGGCAAATTAGCACGCTCCATTTTCAGCGAAAAGGCTGCCAGAGCCTCACCCCCGCGCCGGGTACGGAAACAACCTGATGTGGAAGAAAGGAAATGAGGTTGTGATGCAATAAGTGTCTGCTTACAGTACACTCAATACTCCTGGTGCTCCGGCTCGTTAGTAGACGGGTTCGACAGCCTGGCCTGGTCTGCTTTTACGACCAATTCGCTGAGTGTTTGTGGCAGGCGTGACAAAATGGGAATAAAACGCTTTGTTAATCATCGTCTCCATTTCCTCGCCGAACCGCTTACGTAACGGTAAAAGGCGTCCCGAGGCGTCGCACGCTGCAGGTTCGGCTAACGGTGCGGCTGAGCCAGTGAGATGGAGAGACAGAGAAGCGGGCGGAGGAGGACGGTCTAATCTAAGACTCTGTGTTTAGCGCTGCCACTTTGATTTACATTTATACCAAACGCCTCAGTAAAGGCTTTATTCAATTCAATTCAAATTCATTTCCATAGAGCTTTTTATAATCTCAAAGCAGCTTTATCATCTTATATGCTCTTAAAAGGTCAATCCCAAACTGAGCAAGCCTAGGGCGACAGTGGCAAGGAAAATCCCTGAATGTACTAGGAAGAAACCTCGGGAGGAACCAAGACTCAACAGGAAACCCGACCTCCATGGGTGGCCCAGATGTTAATTAAATAAATACTAAAAGTGTATTAAATGATAGCAAATGTAGGTCAATAATTCTTCCACAGTCGTCCATGTTTTCCCCGGTTTAACCCCGTTTACGCTGGACAGGGTCATGGGGGATCTGGGGCCACCATTTAGTCATTTAGAGCGACCCAATCTCACAATCCAATCAAATGTGGGTTAAGGGGACAGCTGAAAAACTCAACAGTGGCAGTGGTGGGATTCGAACCCTGGATCCTAAGCCCCAAGCTTCCAAAGCAATGTGTTTGTATTTCCATACACACTTTAAATTTTAAAGTCTTCTAAAAACCTTCCTGTTTACCTCTTCTATTTAATGTTTTTTTTTTGTTCCTGCTTGTCTTGAACTGTGTATCTTGTTGTGTAAATTACGTTGATTTTTTTTGTGTGTTAATACTTGCTGTAAAGCGACCTTGGGTTTGAGAAAGGCGCTATATAAATTAAACTTATTATTATTATTATTATTATTTAGATGTTTTCTCTTTATTACTACCCCTAAATTGCCCCCGGTCCCTACGTTTTTGGAATGTGTTAATTATCAAAACATATTGACAAAAGCCTAAAATATCTTGGGTTCACACTGCAATAAAATAGAAAAGGAAAGGATATATAATGTGGTTTATTTTATTGAATTCTTTGCACATTCAGTCTTTCTCAGCTTTTTCTGGGATTGTAGTTTGTTCGCTGGGGCCAGTTGCAATCAAGTCTTTAAAACCAGTGGTTTTGCCAGTTTTCCCATCTCTATGACCTGGAAAGTGTAAATGTGAGTAAGTGCAAGGTAGTTGGACTTAACAGATTGGCACTGGAGTGTATGTGATGTGGCATTAATGATTCCTACCTTAATGCATCCTCATTGACTTAATAATTAAGTGATTTAAAAACATTAGTATCAGGACTTAATATAGCCCTCATAATAAAGCTGCGAAAATTAAATGAGCCAGCAGAAAGAAGCGCTTGTGTTTGAGTAATTCAGCAAAGCAAAGAGGAAGCCGGTGTGTTTGGCACTACCTTGCTCACATTTTGTGCATGTGTGATAGAATACTGAATATGTGGTGTCAGCAAGAAGCTTGTCAGTGGGGTGGAGAGGTTGTAGAAGGTTAACAAAGCTTCTGAACCTCACTGGCCATGTGTCTGGTGGTGTTTCTGCATGAAGGCTTACCTCATCACGTTACCACAAAGTAAGCACTATAAGCTGATTATTCTTTATTCACGCTGTCATTTACATTTATGTCATTTAGCAGATGCCCTTGTCCAAAGATTCTTCCAGTTGATACAATCTTCCAGTCCAAAAGTTGATTGTTGATTGATACAATCTTCCAGTCCAGTCCACGTGATTGTGCAACCCAGTGGCAGTTTAGCAGCAGTGAGATTTGAAACCTGAACCTTCCGGTCTATAGTTAAAATGAGTTAAGTAAATGGCCAAATTAAGAATTTGATTATTTAACATATAAAATATAGGTCACGTAAGTTAGATGACATTTTTCTGTGAGATTATTGGCTGGTAGAAATCCATAAACTGACTGCAGAAAATCTGATTCTGTCAGAAATCCGATTGGAGACTCAAAAAACCCACATGGCAACTGAAAAGAGTTCAAATAAAAGCTCGGTCTTTCGAATAAGCAGACCTGGCAACAGTGGTAGTTAAGCTTGCATGCATGTTCAGACTGAAAAAAAATGATTAAAATTGTAACTGGTATCCAGTATACATGTTATGGGAAATCCGATTACTGCAATCCAGCTCTCTTTATGGAATTTCTTCATCTAATTTTTAAAACGGGCAGCACAGTGGCTCGGTGGGTAGCCCCGCTGCCTTCCTGCAAGAAGGTCCCAGGTTCAATCCCAGGGTGGAGCGGCCAGGGTCCTTTCTGTGTGGAGTCTGCATGTCCTCCTCGTGTCTGCGTGGGTTTCCACCTACAGTCCAAAGACGTGCGTGTTAGGTTAATTGGGCTCTCTAAAGTGGCCCTTAGTGTGTGACTGTGTGTGTGCCCTAGGGTTGTTCATGCCCTTCTGCTCAGTGCTGCCGGGTGGGCACCGGCTGACCCACGGGCCCATGTGGATTAATTTTAATAAAATTGGATAGCGGATGCATGGATGATTTTAAAATCAAAGAATGCTGTATACATTCAATTCAAATTTATTTATATAGCGCTTTTTACGATAGAAATTGTCACAAAGCAGCTGTACATTGATGTATGAACAAGTGTCACAAATTGAGATTCTATTTTTTTTGCTAATGAGCAAGCCAATGGCGACAGTGACAAGGAAAAACTCCGAGATTAAGAGAAAGAAACCTTGAGAGGAACCAGACTCAGAAGGAAAACCCATCCTCTTTGAGTAATAAACATAATTATCATTATATAATAAGATTTAAATGCATAAATTCTATAAAGAGATGGGAGAGGGAGCATCTTCGGCATGGCTGATCGTTCATTCTGATATCATGTACCATAGCAGGGTCACCTCTGTAGCGAGAACCTCAAAAAGAGGAAATGAATTAGACATAATCTTTGTTGCCATTGACACTGTACATTGTACTTTAGGATTTGGTCCGGCTGGTCTTATTAACCAGTGGTCCAATTAACCGTATTCGACTGTATACCAACAGCTCAGTCATATATTGTGTGGCAATGCATGACCACTTGAATAATCAGATAACTGCAGAAATCTGACAATGATAAGATTATGAAGCCCATGTTCATGTCTGCATTTCAAAGCAGCATTGGTACTATTGCCGTTGTAGCCAACTGAATGGCCATATTGGTGTGTATTTCACTTTGCAAATGGGACACGGCCATTGTGGCAACAAAGAGTCGATAAGAAAGGCAAAATTGCTAACCACAATAATACAGAGAACTGATATTTTAAACGGTTTTAACCTTTCCGAAATGTCGGAGGCCAAAATAACAACAACTGATCTTTTAAAATGGGCTCAACCTTTTTGAAATGTCAGAAGATGGTGTTACAATGATGTATTGCATATACACTGCTCACAAGAATCAAAGGATATTTCATTAAACAAAAATATATTTGTGTGACCAGTGTATTAGAATGAAGTAACTCTTTTTCTTATGCTTATTCTTTAATTTGCTCTTTTTTAAATTCACAATTAGTTTATCCTAAATGTTGGACAATATGTTCTTTATTGCTTACATCATGGTGTTCTCCATATGGGATCAGAACTTATTCTGGGCGTCTAAGACAAAAAAAACGTTTCAATTGTTTCTTCGGCTTCTGGGGTTGTGAAACAATTTGTGTAACTATTCTTTGTGATCTCCCAAATTACTATGTTCATGTTGATTTTGCTCTTTTTTCTGATTAGTTTTGTGAAAGAATGAAAAAGACGTCGTTAATAATGTATAACAATATTAATGCTATATTCACACTGCAGATAAAAGTCTCGTTTAGTGCGCAAATCTGATTTTTAAAATGGGTTCAAGGGTTTGTTCTTAAAAACATGCCGCCTAAACAAACAACGATTCTATTTTCAACATACTCCCAGTTTAAAAGATGTACCTTCGTTAATTCTGTTTGGGAAAAAAAAAAAAGTCTTCGTGTTATCTGTTGCTCATGATCATCACCAAGGTCTATTAGAGAAAACACCAACATTTAACACTACTTAAATATTTACTCTGCTTCACAGTTGAAGGATGCATCTGGGTAAATTAAAGGTCACTAATTAAGTCTAGTTGATTAAACATATTGGGTAGGCAGAGAAGTGTCGCAGATCAGATCAGCTGAGATATTGACATAAAATGTCTGATTGCTTTCATTCTATTAAACGGAAGATTAATTCGCAAGAGCAAAACTGAATAGTAGTGAACATGGCAGGGTTGCCAAAGAATCCTACTTCTCTGCATAAAAAACATTGCTGCTTATCATGTGGACAAGCCAGAAGGCCAATGGTCAAAGGTTTTGTGGATGGATGAGACTAACATAAAACATTTTGGTTCAAATGAGAACCGTTATGTCTGCAGAAAGGAAAATATTTTGGGGTGGCGTGAACTAATGATGTGGAAGAACTGTAACGAACAGTATAGCATGAGGAAACCAAGCAGCCTCTTGGGTTTGATGCGGATCTGTTTGGAGGAATGAGCTAAAAACGTTCAAGACTGCTCAACACTTGGTTGAACTGTTTAATTGCAGTTACATCGCTGCACAAGGCGGTCACTAGAGATACTGAAAAAAAAGCTTCATATTTTTTTACCGCTCGTATACAGATATATCTAATATTAGATCGTTTTCCTCGATAAATATTTAATAAATGTTTTTGTCTCATTCGTTACACTAGGTTCTTTTTATCCACTTTTAAGACTTTTAAGAATTCCAGTAGTCTTTTAGGTCAAATTCATGTCGAAATATAGCCAATTCTAAACATTTCCTAAAGTTTCAAGCACCACTGTGTTTCATACATTTACAGTTATAGCACTTAGCAGACACCCTTATGCAAAGCGACTTATAATTATTACACTTTTACAATCCAAGCAATTGTGGGTTAAGGGCCGTGCTCAGGGACCCTGTGGCAAAGGTGGGATTTGAACCCTGGCCCTTCTGGTCCAGAGAACAGTACCTTAACCACTAGGCCACCACAGTCCCACAGCACAGTTGCACCAAAACATTGCTTCCAATTTCCAAATATGTCCAACATCTGACAGTATTTCTAGGGATTTATATATATATTATTTATATAGAATAATCCTTACATGTAAAGTTACTGTTCTGTTCCTGTTTCACCCCAGCTTTATAAATTTAACTGCACAATTAATCAGCACGTATCCTTTGTGTCACTATATAATGCATCATTAATTATACTGTAAATCAGTGTCTTAATTTTAAAGTGCTTTTAATGACTCTCAGTGGTGCAGCAGTCTAATTTTCTAGCCCACCATTGTCCTCCAGCCTGGCTGGATGCTGCAAATACTTGCTTATGCATGAGGGAGGGAAGGCCGGCCGAGGGTTCACCACCCTCTCGTTATTACAGGACACTCTGCAAAGAAGGTGGATGGACACTGTGGGCATAGTCCGTTCCTCCATAGGGTTTCATGTTGTTCATTCTCGGTGAAAAGAAGTACTCAGGACTGCGAGTTGTCTCATCTGTGACTAAGAAACTAGATAGAGCAAGATGGGAAGCAAAATGTCATTTGAAAGTAAAATAAAACAATTTAATTTAATTCAATTCAAGTTTATTTATATAGCGCATTTTACAACGTAGCATTGTCTCAAAGCAGCTTCACAATATTACACAATCTTAAAAGGCCAATTCCAAGTTGAGCAAGCCTAGGGCGACAGAGGCAAGGAAAAACTCCCTAAAATGGTAGGAAGAAACCTTGGGAGGACCAAGACTCAACAGGGGACCCATCCTCCATG
>JAVSBV010000065.1:6093099-6103292 GCA_033117975.1 Parotocinclus spilosoma | reverse complement strand
TACTTGTCCCAACTTTTTGGGGATTTGTTGACACTGTGAAATTTTGAAGCAACATATTTTTCCTTTAAAATGTTACAGTTACTCAGATTAAACTTTTGATCTGTCATCTATGTTCTATTACAAATAAATTATTGACATTTTCCATCTCCACATCATTGCATTCAGTTTTTATTCACAATTTGTTTTGTGTCTTTTTTGGAATCTGCTTTGTACTAATGTTTGTAATAGGCAGTCACTACCATTCAGTACTTCACATCTGCAATAGTGCATAGTAGTATCTGAAACAAGGCATGGTTTCCGTACTGGTTTAATAGATTTTAATTAGTGGCAGATCCTCAGCATTAACCTTTTTATTCTCCTAATATTATGACAGATAACCTTTAAAGTGAATGTTCCTGCCTTCCTGGTCTTGTTATTTGTGATGAGAGGCAGCCAGTGGATCAGAGGCAGCAAGTGGAAATGGTCATGCATATGCTAAAAGTGAGCTTTAGCACTAGCTTTATACTGTCACTTGCTTTTAGAGTCTCATGTTGACACCATTCAGTATTTGGATTGTTACTGTGGATTGTAAGGAGCTTTTCATAAATACATTTTGCCTCATTTGCTTCTGTAGCCTTTAGGGACCAGAGCAGTGTGTCGCACTTGGAACCGGAAAAGAGGTTAGATGTGAGTGCAGATGTGATGGAAATGACATTTTCTTGGAGAACACAGTGCAAGAGGTAACATCGAAAACAGGCAGAAACCAACAGGTATTTACAATACATCAACAAACCAGGAGAGCATAGTAGCAATAACAGGGCTGAAAGGTAACACTATAATTTACTGAGGGTACACAATACAAAGACATGTGTTAGGTTATTAGGTGTCTTTAAAGTGCCCCAAGTGTGTACGAGTGTGTGAGTATGTGTGCCATACGATGGATTGGTACCCTGTCTAGGGTTGTTCTTACCTTGCGCTTTATGCCTCTGGCCAGGCATTGGGTCTCCTATAATTCACCCTGTTCAGGATTAAGCAGATAAGAAACTGAATGAACATGACAGAAATCCAAGGAGCTAGGAAAATCGATAAATTTAAATTGTAGCAGTCTAAGATTGAGATTAAATCTTGAGTTGTTTCAGATACTAAAAACTAATTAAAATGATGTACAAGAGCACCTGGAGGGAGGTTGATGTTCTTAACATGACTTCTGGAGATGGAGATAAAGGTGTATTGTTTAAGAAATAAATTATTGGCCTTGAATTGGAGCTAGAACTCTGTTGATCACCCATAATGATAAAATTGGGTTTTAATTTTTAAATATTTTTTGAATATATAATAATGTAATGTAATGTAATTTTTAAACGTATAATTAGCATAGCAAGAAATTACCTATTATTTTAAATAGTGGGATAATGGTATGAAAATGATGAAAAACATATAATAAAAAACAGGCACAAAGAAATGACCAATAAAATGTAAATAAAAAAACAACAGAATATAAACTAGAATGTCTAAGACTTTTGCACAGCACTGTATTTACTGTATCTGTTATCATTAGGTGAAATTAGTTAATGACTTGAGTTGTATATTTGCACAAGAAACTGTGACTCCTTGAGCAGTACCTGTTTTATTGATTGTTTGTTTTACTGTGGTACATTTAATATGGGTAATAACTCACTAAAGTCATAATCTCAATCCCAATCCCAAGATAACAATAACAATAACCTTACAAGATAATATTGAGGCAATTCTCCATTGTAGAAAGCACTATGTAAATAAATGTGACTTGGATTGACTTGATTATATCACAGAGTCAGGAAAAAGGGAAAAGCTGAATAATAAATACATATTTTAATTGAATAATACAAGGGGAAAATGCTCAATCCCAGTTCCTCTATAGAAAATGTAAGCATCTTTGCAGTTGCTTATGACAGGTTTCTTTCTTTCACATTGAGGCATCTGTGATTTCTGATGGCTTCATTAGGAAATCTGGAGCTAAACCGTTTTATTTTTACAATTGGTTTTATGATAGGCTGATGAGCTACAATTCATCTGTTTCTTCAAGGTTGTATCCCTTCCATCTGGAGAACTTTTACAACTTGCACAAATGAGGAACCTCAGGCAGATAATTGTTTGTTATTTACCTTCTGAATTAAACCTAGAGCAGGCTGTTGTGTGGATATTAAGCTCATCATTTTAGAACCTTACAATTGTAAATATTGGTTTCTGTATAATCAGCCAGACTGGACAATCAGTTTTCTAAATCTTAAAAAAATAAAATATTTATGATATCACTATTATGTTTACATTATACATTATATGATATCACTATAAATTCACTTCAGCTCTTCTCACTTTCTTTCCACTATTCATGCTGAGGGCTGCAGTGACAATAATCACTTCAGGATGAGGTGGGGGGGTCTCTAGAAGCCAACTGTGAGCTATAAACTCTACAGCATGTCAAGAATTTACCTTGGGTCCTCAGTTGTGTTAGTCGTGTCCGACACAGCACTATAATAATAATAAGTTACTTCATTCTATCAGGGGAGAGAGAAAAGAATCGAGAAAGAGGTAGCATGGTGAATATATTGTATAACTGTAAGTAGATATACAGAGTAGGGAACACTTAGATCTGGCCATAGTGAAATGCCTGAACCTAAGAACAACCAGAAGACCAGATTTAGAGGACCTTAGGTTATGCGATGGGACATGAGGACGCATCAAAGCAGAAAGATAAAAAGATGCAAGGTCATGCAAGGCTTTAAAGATTAATAACAGGAGGTTGTAGAGGATAAGTTCTGTAACTG
Organism: Parotocinclus spilosoma; assembly: GCA_033117975.1. Classification (NCBI taxonomy): domain Eukaryota; kingdom Metazoa; phylum Chordata; class Actinopteri; order Siluriformes; family Loricariidae; genus Parotocinclus; species Parotocinclus spilosoma. The sequence continues at coordinate 6,100,506 of JAVSBV010000065.1, read as the reverse complement.
TCAGCCCATGTAACTACTACTGTAAATGCAGCTGACCAGAGGACATCTTTATGAGATGCTGAGCATCCAATGTGAGCAAAAATCCTGTACATTTTAACATTTTATTATGAATTAATTTAATTCATTTGGACTCTTATTTCCAAATATCTAAAGTAAGATCACAATATTAAAATAGAATAGAAAAATACGATGAGCAACAATATAAATTAGTATTTACTCCTAGGAGTGCATTGGGACGTAGCTTAGGGGTGGTGAGTAGCAGTAAACATGCCTATGCCTGCTACCTCAGATCAGTATATCGACTGCAAACAAGCTCACACTATGCCATATACATTTCTCGATTAATTAATATATGCACTAATAAAATGGTAGTCAAATAGGAATTAAAATGAAGAAGTCACACAGGCTTTAGATTTACATCTGTATGTGGCATTTAAAGTAGTGATACATTTATTTATCATGAATTCAATTGGCAGAGGTTTTTATTTATGGACACGTACAAGTAAATTATCCACAGCAAGGACCATAATCAATTTCCTCAGGACAGTTGAAAGACTCCTCCTGATCAAAAGCAGATAGCAGAAAACTTTAGGCAGTGTGCAAGTCACTGGAATAACTTTTCATAACTTTCAATAACTTAATTGAAATATACTGCTCACATAAATTAGGGGATATTTAAAAATTAAATATTCCCAATAAAATATCCCCTATTTTTAGTGAGCAGTGGATTTGAAACTCAGACAAAGCAACATAAAGGTCTGTGACTTTAATTGTGCAATATTTTCTTATTAAATCTCTTTGCAGAAATAAGGTTGCAGCAGGTCAACATAATGGCATATACATATACAAACCAGTCACTTTATTAGGTACACGTGGTTAACTGCTTTTTAAAGGAAATATCCCATCAGTCAATCACATGGCAGAAAATCAGTGCATTTCTTCATGTAGGCATGATCAAGACTACATGCTGAAGTTGAGACACTTTGAACATGGCATGGTTGTTGGTGCTAGACTGGGTTGTCTGGGTGTTCCAAAAACTCCTGATCTACTGGGATTTTTACACTCAGCCATCTCTTGGCTTTACGAACAATGGTCTAGAAAAAAGTCTCGATTTTTGCTGAAAAATTTGGATGGTAGGGTCATATTCAGCAACTGTTTGATGCTATTATGCCAAAATCTCTGAGGAATAGTTCCTGTGCCTTGTTGAATTTATGCCACAAAGAATTAATTGTTTTGAATGCAGCAGAATTCTGATAGTGTTATGAATTGCTTGTATGTTTTGGGTCCTTGTCTTGCTCCATGACCCACTGTTTGGAGAAAGGAAAACACTGTATTCCTGTGTAAGAACCTTATCCCAACTGTGAAACATGGTGGTGGTAGTATCATGGTTTTAGGTCACATTTATGGAGAAATATAGAAATTTCTGAAGGGTTCACAAACTTTCAAACACCACTGTAGTTACCCTGGGATCCTTTCTGTCCTTGCAGAATATTACACGCCTTTATTTCATGATGGCTGCAGTGATCAATTACATTCCTTCATTGGTACAGAGTCTGATACAGTCGAATCCAGTTAATAGGACCACATCGGGAATCATTTTGGTCATAATAACCAGCTGGTCCGAATAAATTAATATGGCCTATGTTACAAGACGGGACGTGCTATGTAACATATTAAATGTTTATTAAACCATTATTGTGGGATTTACACGTATAGCGAACGTACAAACAAGAACTACTGTTGCTTACAAACTTTGTTCATTGAACAATTCAATAATTCAATCAAGTTTTTCGAAATGATCTACAACACAATGTATAGGTACTCAGCATGCGAAGCATAATACTGTAAAAAACAAGTTCTTACTAAATTCCAGTCAACGTTTCAAGAACTTATCCAGTGTGATCTGACGCGCTTTAGCTGTGGCTAAGTGGCGACTTGTGGCTACTTTTTTGTAGTAAATGGAAATGTTAAGCAAAGACCCGTAGGTGGCAGTAGAGGGCTGGGGAGAAACTACACTGCGTTGTAGTGATGCCAGAGACGAAGAGTTTATTTGGTAACCACGGATATTACATATTTCTTATTCGCTGTGTATTCTCCACTGGAGGCATATTAGCATCCCAATGCACTAAAAGCGGACCGATTAAGTGGAATTTTTTGTCAAAATAAGCTAATAAAATTATTATTTTATTATATCCTATTAACCGGAATCGACTGTACTTGTAAACTCTGATCAGACTACTGATCTAATTTTCTGCAGCAATCAGGCTATTAAAATGTAAACGCACTCAGCAATACAGGACTCCAAATGGTCACCGTTTACTTATACGTTGAATAAGACATGATGAGAAATCTTCCTACCTGCAGTCTGACATCACAGAACTGGCCACTCTTCCTAAGGGCATTCATTTTGGCAACAGTAGAATCCAGGAAATTCTCATCCTCGAAGATCAAATATCCGTTGGGAATCATTTTTGCGTTTTTTAAATCTCAGCCTATGAAAACAGGGAGAGAAATAACGAGGGCTTTAAGTTGTTAGGTGTGCACCCAAAAATACAAGAAGAAATTCTAATTATAAGCCGCATTAGCATCACAGAATTAATTGCTGTTAAAAAGTACAGTATTAGCTTACCTAATCAGAAATTGCTTAATTCTTGGAGAAATGGCAATGCCAAGGGTCTAGAAACCACGTCTTTGCAGGAGTGATGTGAACACGGAGCACACGGGAGGGCGGGCAGCCGCACTAACGCAAACTCTCAGGCTTAGAGCGACTGTAATCAAGTCCTCGGGATCCCGTTGGCTATAGAATAAAACCTTTCCTGTGTGGGGAGCGTATTATAACCTGCAATACAGAGAGGGGAAGACGATTAGCAACACATGGGACGAGATCAGTGGAATAGGTGTGGACTGCTTCAGTCATGGTCTTGCTACAAAGTCCAACACAATGAGGCCACAGAAATGTGGTGCAGCACGTGGTTTTGAGTTGTCTTGTCAAAAAGTGCATGGACAATCCAAAAAAGAGGCTTGTTCCTTAATGTACTTTTCTGCATTAATGCTGGAATCAGAATTTTTCAAATTCAGCTTTTCCAAGGGTGCTGACACAACCCCAATCACATGACAGACCCTTGTTTTTGGACTTGTTGCTGATTAACAGTCTAGATTATCCTTTTCGTCTCTTTTTTCCCTTTGGTCCAGATCACGCACCGTACATTTTTTTCTAAATGAAATCTGGAATACTGATCTGTCTGGCCACAATACAGATATCCACTGCGTGATGTTCCATCCCAGATACCTTCGGGAGATACAGCATATATCTACCACTGTAGTTGTTTGCGATTTATTATGGAAAAACTATATTGAGCACGTTTTATGATAGATGTGTGCTAACTTGCCCGAAGCTAAATTACAACCTGATTGTACAACCTAAAATTACAAAATTACAACCTGATTTAGAGTTATTTTGTAACTAAAACATTCACTTGTGTAGTCGGCTGGATGCAGGAAACTGGTGACTGAGACGCATAAAGCCAAAGTTATAGAAAGATGTAGCATTAAATAATGGATTATCTGTATAATCTTAATGTGTGTGTGTGTGTGTGTGCGTGTGTGTATTGGGGGGGTGACACAAACCCGAAGTCAGAAAACACTAAAGTATTTGTTCTGCTGCTTCTCAAGTACTGGGCCAAGAGAACGCAGCAACGTGGTCACTGTGGGGAAAACGTCGTATTCTAATCACATGACCATTTCACTAACAAACCATTGACCATTAGCCAAGTGTGCAACCTATAGCATGTATGACACTATAATCACTATCATGAGACTTACAAAGAGATTATTAGTCAAGCCTCCCAAGCCAAGGGACTCCATATCCCAGTTGCCCTCACCCCAAGATATTCAAAAGCTTGTTTACTTTGCGAGTTCAAAGAAGACACTCCGTAGATGTCAAGGTGGATCTGGAGAGACTAAACGAGAACTCTGACATTTCTTTGTTGAGTCTCAGAGTTGTATTTACTAAGCTTACGCCACATGCTTTGTACAAGATCCCAGGCTTACGCAACACTTTAATGTGTCATGAAAGTCAGAACAAAAAGTACATAGTTAAGCGGCGCAGAAGTGGTCAAATGAATCACTTCCTTCAAGAATGAAAATACAGCCACAGCTCAAGAATGAGGCCATACGTGCATGGTGTGCAATGTGTCCTTTCCTGCTCCCATGAGTGATTTGGTAAAGACAAGAAAAAGTTTGACCAAAAACGATTAATTTTGGATCAATCAATCAAAATGACCAAGTCTCGTTAAATGCAGACATCTTGAACTGGGCGTTAAGGGCAACATAACATCTGGAAATACTCGTGTTCTCTTGGTTGATCTCATGTGCTCTGTTCACACATGAAGCTAACGACAGTTAAACATTACAGTGACTGATGCCATCCATGTCACAAAGAACTAAACCAGTCCATACTTCCTTGTTCCACTGTTGCTCTTCAGGCTGTGTTTCTTGTCTCAAATGGACCTATAAACAGATCTGACCCGTGCCTACCCTTGCTTTTCTTCTAAATTCTAATTAGGGTATGAATGGGGGCACCGACTGGCTTATGATTGGGAATAACCAAAGAAAGTTCAGATGTTTGGAACTATGTAGAAAATGTGTTGTTGATTTATAAAGTGAAAGATTCAAAATATGCTAAGACTGCATATCAGGTGCATCAGTGTCAATGGAAAATACAACAGTCAGTTAAGTCAATACATTTCATTTCAGCAAGCCTTAGTTCCCATCTGTGGTCACTTAACTGTTTGCAATTGTACAATAGTTATCTTGTATCCACTTGCTGTGAAAGGATACAACACCCCCCCCCCCAACACACACACACAAAAAGTAAAGACAACAGATCTGTCTAAAGATATCTGGTTATGCATTGCTCACAAAAATGAGGAAATATTTCTGTAAATATCTGAACAGGTGACTTCTGGTACGGGGGGCATTATAACCAACTTTCCCCTTTCTGTAAAAAAAAGGTAAATCTATCACTCATTATGAATTCCCCTTGCTTCTTTCTCAGTGCCTAATCTGCATATTTCCTACCCTACATCACCGTCCTGACACATCCTTATAAATATCACAAAATAAGATATCCATTAGATCAACTGAAGCATTAGAGCCAAAAATATAATTCCATAATGGTGTACCACAGATTTAGTTCCTCCTTATGGGGTTAAGCTGACAAGGAATTGGAATAGTGGCTGTATTGTAATAAAAATACCCCACATAAGGTGCTCAAATACTTTACTGCTCTACAATAAAATCATTTTACGTACCTTAAAATGTAAAAAAAAAAAAATCTATATGTGGTGGTCACAGCATCTCTGGTTAGCAAATTTGCTAATCAAGTAAAAGGTCTCCAACAGGTTATAACAAGCCAAGGTTTGGGACGATGATAGCCTAGCAGTTAAGGTACTGGTTCAAATTTAACCTCTGCCAAGATGCCACAGGCGGGTCCTTAAGCAAGGCCCTTAACCCACCATTGCTTGAACTGTAAGACTGTATCAGCTCTGGATAAAGGCGTCTGCTAAATGCCTTAAATGTAAATATGTGGTGATATAATGAAGTTCTGCCACAAATAAATGGGAAAACGCTGCAGGATCTTTTATACTATTCTACCAAGTTGGAATTTATTCACCCATTTATGTCATACGCATTGGACAACAGCCTGAAAAACGTTCAGTATTCCACAACAGATCTGCCCTAACAACAATAGAAGTGGTAGTGATGGTTCAGAAAAGATTGTCTGCCTGCTTATTTAATAAAAGGAAGTGAGTAGATCAGCAAGGGACCATAATTGATGTCCATTACTGAATTATTAAAGTGCATTAAATTACACTGGCAGCTGTTACCCAAATGACTCTGGGTAAATCTTACTACAGATTCACCAACCCCAGTTTTCTCTTTGTTTAAATAAATGATCGATATTTATACTGAGTTCCTATCCGATATTAATCATTTTTAAAATAGGCAATGTACTTGTCAACTTATCATGTCATTCCATAAATAATATAGGTCTTGAACCATACCACACGTAGTAGAAGTGTACATTTCTAAGCCAAACACAATATAAAAGGCATTTATGTAGACAACACTATTAAACAGTAGTGTGTAAAGATGAACCAATCGTCCTACTATATGATCAACTACTAACAAGTTAAAAGGTGGATTCATGGTTATTGGATGATTAGCCAATAGCCAAACGGTTCAATTGGTGCATCAATAAATTGCACAACATTCTACACCCCTGTAGTGCTGGTTGTAAAATAAGCAGTGACTTCAGTCTGTCTTGGAGGAGTCTTATCCTCTAGGAATGGGTGAGGCAAACAAAATTACCCAAACCTCCCCAGAGACTCCAAAGTATATTTGGTGACTCATCTTAGGATTTTTTTTCATTCTGCCCAAGAAAGCGCCACAGCCCATGATCAGTTAACCAGTGCACAATCTATTTGTCCACTGAAAACTGCACATGGTCTGCTGAGGAGCGGGAGAGCAACACCTTCTCCAGTGCTACCTTAGAATCCACATACATGGTGGCCAGTGCTGACTGAATACAAGAGTCATTAAAAAGACACCTTTTATGCATTTGCTTAGCCAATAAGTATTCACAAATATTTCAAGGCGATACTCAGGTACCTAACCATTATCATTTGGTGTGAAATGTCATTAAATAAATACTTATCAGTTTTATATTTATATAGGTTACCCAAGCTTCTTAGCTGGGCTACTTAAACCTGTATCCCCAGTAAACTCTTCTAAGCCATGATTGTCTTTCAGCACTAAATAAATGTAGTATTTAATTTTTTGTAGCATTAATTTAATACCATGTGTCTTTATCTTTTTCTCAGCTAAAGACATAAACTTAGAAAAAGACTAGAATCTTCGCTGAATTGTTCCCATCTAGTCCCCTGTAAATGAATCCCGTTTCACACTGAGGTGATCAATCCCACGCCAATAACAGAAAGCAGGTCAGTAGGTCTAAATCTGCCGTCTTTAGCTCCGGCCATTAAAAAAAAAACGCAAAAAGCAACAATTACAAAATGAATGTGTGTGCGTAGACCAGAGAATATTTTAAGGCGTCTACGTGCTAACTATTGACTCCAATAGAAGACACGACATTACATTTCGTACATGAGCTTGTGTAACATATTCACAATCCTAACATTAATGCGGCTAGGTCAAGAGTTATAGTCTAACAGAATAACTACATACTTATATGTTGCCATTATATATATATATATATTTAATAATAAATATTATTTTTTTTATTTATATTTATATATTTTAGTCTTATATATAGCAATACTATTATTATTATCTCTCTCTCTCTCTCTCTCTCATTTTATATATATATATATATATATAGCAATA
>JAVSBV010000065.1:6070579-6081692 GCA_033117975.1 Parotocinclus spilosoma | reverse complement strand
GTGCCATACACTGAAAAATAAACACCCATTGTTCTGCATCTCCGTCTCCTGTCCTCTCAGTATTACTACTTCTGACAGCATATGTGTTCCTGAAGCAAATCCAGTGGCACTGTTTTTAAGTTTAAATCTGTCAAAACAAAGAGACAAGCTCATATTTCTTGACCTTCACAACATATGTATATGTACAACATATGTAACAGTGCATAATATCGCTAACTATTCAAGGAACGTGGACTCTAAGGATCATAAATAAAATTATTGTTGCTTTACATAAAGACCTAGGCTGTGAGAAGACTGCCAACACTCTGAAAGTGAGCTGCAGCATGGTGGCCAAGAAAATTCAGTCGGTTAACAGACCAGGTTTCACCCAGAACAGGCCTCGCAATAGTCAACCAAAGAAGTTGAGTGCACATGCTCAATTTCATATCCTGAAAGTAACCCTTTCATTTCTGATGTGAAGGCATAAAAGGCCCTGAAGATTCCCTACTGCTGCAGAGGCTAAAGGGGTGGGGGTCCAGAATTGGTCTTCATGGATGTTGTTCCAGAAGAAAGCTTTTTTAAAGATGATGCACAAGAAAAACCACAAACAGTTTGGATTACACATGGACATGGATTACTGGAACTGGTCTGATGAGACCAAGATAAACTTATTCGGTTTAGATGGTGACAAGCTTGAGGCAGCAAACAGTGAGAATGTCATAGTTTGGGGCTACATAAGTGCTGTCAGCTGTAGGGAGCTACAGCTCATTGAGGGAACATGTACTGTGCCATACTGAAGCAGAGCCTGATCCCCTCCCTTCTTAAACTGAGCCACAGGGCAGTATTCCAACATGATAACGACCCCAAACACACCTCCAAGAAAAACACTGCCTTGCTAAAAAAAACTGAGGGTAAAGGTCAAGCATGTCTCCAGACCTAAATCCTATTAGGCATCTGTTTGGCATTCACAAACAGAAGTTGGAGGAGTGCTCTCTAGTGAAGCCAAAGAAGTTAAGGCAGTGCTTGAAAATAATAGTGGCCACACAAAATATTGGCACTTTGGGCACAATTTGTACATTTTTATTTAGGGGTGTACTCACTTTTGCTGCCAGCAGTTTAGACATTAATGGCCTTGTGTTGAGTTATTTTGAGGGCACAGCAAATTTACACTGTTATAGAAGCTGTGGACTGACTAAGGTATATTATTTATACATATTATATCTTAAATACATCTTTTACAAGGGAAGGGTAGACCCATTGTATACATTTTCTGCTGTGGTATATCATTAAATAATTAATTGTATTATAAATATGTGGTGGTGTTTTTACTTTGGACCCAAGTATGCGTGATAAGCATATCCCACATCGTATAATAAGAATGGGGAAATAATATAGAAAAACTAAAAAGGGATAAAGAGCGGAGCGTCAGACTCCTAACATAATGTAACCGAAAGGATAAAGGGGAGCGGCGAGGCTCGCGACCTAGTGGCGAGAGGACGCCAAAGCGTCGGTCCAAAGCGTCAGTCGGGGCAAGCGTGCATAAAGCACGGTTGGGACGTCTCTTAAATGGCGAGGCACGGAGGTAGCCCAAACGCCAGGGAGTGAAAGTGAGCTCGAAAGTACATGCAATACTGAAAAACCAAAACCGGGATACATCAAAACCGGGATACATAGAGTGCGTCTTTACCCGGTGGTTACTCTAGTCGGGGCACACCTCGAGCCAGCTGACTCAATAGAGCGCAAGAGCACCGGACAGTGTCCTTCTGACACAAAGACCGGGTTGCTGCTGTAATGAGTGGAAAAGGACGCCGCAGGGCCAGAGGGCGAGTGTGAGCTCTGACGCGCATGAAGCGCGAGGGCAAAAAGAGAAAAAGCGAAACGGGCTGTAGCGCCCAAGCGCAATTATAGCGCGAGTGTGCATCACACACAATAGGCGCAAAGCGCCAGCGCGCAAAAAATATGTTTGCACAATAGACACGAAGAGGCACATGGGCTTCATTTAATGTCTGTTAGATCTGTCTGGGGCTTCAAATAAGATATTGGATTTTGTTATTGATTAAACAATTTTGATATTTGATTCACCAAGATGAATTTGTAGAAATAAGATTTTTTGGTAAACAATTCACTGCTGCATTTTAATGAAATAGCTAGCCAGGCTACCTGTCTAGTCCTGAAGCAATTCCCTGTGAGATTAACTACTGTATAATGGTGAGGAACACTATAATAAATGTAAATATTGCAAAAAAAAACAGTAATACTGAAATATTTTTTAAGTAAAAGAATTAAATAAAAATAATCACTAAAAAGTGAGACCAGCATATATATTTTTCTACAGTTTTCTACACAATATACAATGGTACCACATGATAGCATTGTTTAATAACATAATGTATTATGTGTATGGTTTAAATATGATTTCCTATATGTGTTTGTAGTGGATGGTCAATGGTCAGAGTGGTCAGTCTGGGAGGAGTGCTCTCGTACTTGTGGTCAGGGTAACAGGACAAGGACACGCACCTGCAACAAGCCTCCAGCCCAGCATGGGGGCAGACCCTGCGAAGGTCGAGCCGTAGAAGCCATCATGTGTAGCATCAGACCATGCCCTGGTGAGTATTGTGTTTTCAAATCGCAAAGTTATTTGAGTCTAGTTTGCAGAATGTTTGTATTAGTTTATGTAATATACCTCAGGAACTTTTCTGGAAAAGTGTTCACATTATTAAAAGGGTAATTAAGTAGAATTATTTGCACTCGTTCAAGTGACTGGTTTGAATTCTGTAACACCATCGCCTTTTCTATCGCTCACTGTTGCACCAGCAGGCTGACAGCCCAAGTCCTGTCCACAAACGGGCAATTAATGCTTGAGAAGAAGAAGAAGTGAATCTCAACTGAACTGAACTGAACATATGTTAGCACCTGTAATACAAACTCACCAACCAGCTAGGACTTATTTCATTATTTTTTATACACATACATTTCAAATCATCTTAAATGCTCAGCTTTCGTATTTCCAGTGGAGACTGCTTTAAACCACTTGGGCCCCTGAGTCAAAATTTCTACACCCCTGATCTAAAGCAGTACCCCTGAACTCAGCACAACCCTTTCACACAAACGTAAAATATCATTCCTGTTAAGATGAAGGCACCTGCTTACTATTTAAGTGCACTGTTTAGAGTGTCAGTTATTCTTCGTATTACCCTTTAGTACAAGAATTATTGTGACGTAGGCTTGGATTGTCTTGGCTTTGTCTGTCTGTCAGTGGCTGGGAAATGGGGAGCCTGGCTGCCATGGAGTCCTTGCAGTGAAACATGTGGTAATGGGATGCAGACAAGAATCCGACTGTGCAACAGCCCCCCACCGTCTTTTGGAGGAGCACCATGCCCTGGAGCAGACACACAAACTCAAGTGTGCACTGAGAAGAGCTGCCCCGGTAAGAGTGGACTGCAGTTTTTAAGGGACTTGATAGTAGTGCTGTGCGATTTTGCCCAAAAAAATTATATCTCAGTATTTTCTTGGATTGTATTGATTATTTTTTAATCAGTTTCCAACATAGATTGAAGATATTTTGAGCGACATCTGCCTTTTCAAAGCCAAACCACCTCCCTGGTCAGGATGAAGATCAAACAATTACATATTATGATATAGACTGTGAGGCAGGTTGTGTCTGTATTTTGTCTTCTGGCACAGTTTGTTCACTCATTTTTAACTAAACATCTAACACCAGCTTAACATACACAGTAGTCTGTTTTTCCTGGCTATGTGACACAGTGAATACATAAAGTTTATTATGTAATATGTAAAGCGACAATTAAGTTTTTAGAGATTTTATCAGATAGTAAGCAGAGTTTCTGCTTACTAATGTGGCATAACTGGACTGGTTTGCAGTTGATGGGAAGTGGTCATCCTGGGTGAGCTGGGGAGCCTGCAGCGTTTCCTGTGGCGGTGGAACCAGACAAAGGACGCGCCTTTGCGCAAGCCCCGCCCCCAAGTATGGAGGAAGGCAGTGTGAAGGAAGCGATGTCCACATTGACTTCTGCAATAGTGAACCCTGTCCTAGTAAGTACTCACTCAATCCCAAACGGCTGGTCTAAACAGTGTGTACTAAGCAAATCAGAAACCGCTACGTCTGCCTTTCTGACAGTCCATGGGAACTGGGGCCCCTGGAGCAGCTGGGGAAGCTGCAGCAGGACTTGCAATGGAGGGCAGATGCGCCGCTACAGAACATGCGAGAATCCCAGACCGGCCAACGGAGGAAGAGCATGTGCTGGATCGGATACAGAGATCCAGAAATGCAGCACAATGAGCTGCCCTGGTATGATTTGTTACCCGTATACAGACACATTTTTGTAATGTAATGAAATGAAATCTGCTGCATGGGCTTCAGTCTTAGCCAAATGTTTGTGTACCTTTGGTCAAATGTAATGTCATATTAATTTAAGGAAGGATTATAGTTAAACCTATAGGTGATATTTTTATGTATTGTATGTTTTGAAACGTATTCAAAATCATTGTGTAGAAAAACAATCATCACATAATTGTCCCAGTCTTCCACTACTACGCAATTATATTCTAGTATCTGCACAGTATCATTGACAGCTGGGTGTATTTGTCGGTCTGCTTGATAGTGCATGGTAACTGGGGTCTATGGCAGCCATGGGGTGAGTGTTCAGCCTCCTGTGGTATGGGGGAGCGGACAAGGATTCGTTTCTGTAACAGTCCAGCTCCCAGTAATATGGGACGCCCCTGCCCAGGAGACTCCACCCAACTCTCCAGGTGTAACATCCAGCCATGCCCAGGTACAATCACTACTAACTACTAAATCACTTTCTGCAGATCACCAGACTTTGCTCTATGCTGTTTATTTGATTATGACTTCACATAATGCCATTTTTCCCAGGTGGTCCTCAGAAGGCCAGGGGGAGCATCATTGGCACAATTAACAATGTGGAATTTGGAATTGCCATCCTTAATGCCACAATATCCAGCAGTGCCTCAGGAGGGAGGGTGGTACATGCCACCATCACCAACATACCTAGGAATCTGGGTCAGTTTTCAGATCGTGTCAATGAAGTTAACTGATTGTGTGGTGTTGATCGATACTAATATGTAAATACAGAAAGTTGATATCAAACAAACTGCTAAAATCAACAATCAAAATGTGGTGTCTTAACATAACGTCTTTACAATGTTGTAGACTGACTTTTTAATTGTAGTCTTGTCTGATTTTTCTGATTTTTTTCCAGGTCCTGCAATGAGGAAACTTATCTCATTACTGAACCCCATCTACTGGGCCGCCGCACAGGAGCTCGGAGAGGCAATCAATGGATACACACTTACAGGAGGGGCCTTCAAACGAGAAACTCAAGTAGAGTTTGCCACAGGTATAACAACATTACACATTAGCATTTTGTACATGGAAAATCGTCGCAGCTAATTGCTGCTTTATGACTCGTGAGTTTTCACACAGTACTTTCTGCACTTTTCAACATGTGCTTTTATTAAGGGGAAATTCTGAGGATGACCCATGTGGCACGGGGAGTTGACTCTGATGGTGCTCTGCTGATGGACATTGTGGTGAACGGCCATATTCTCCAACTACCCTCAAATGTAGACATTGGTCTCAAGGTGAAGGATTTTAAAATTACTTTGAACTCAGATTACTATGAATTCACGTATTGTGTACTTTCTGATTTAACACTGCTCAGCATAAATAATTCTTAACCATTTGGTGGCCAATTATTTTTAAGAAGCAGAGCTCACATTGAGCTAAATATACAACTTAAAAGAGAGCAGAAAATGTAAAGAAATTATGAAGTAAATATGAATTTAGAGAACACAAGAATATGAAAAGTATCATTAAAATTGTAGAATATAAAACTATAATATATAGAATAATAGACAATACTTAATATAGTAAATAAATAAGGGAATTGAATCGAGGTCTCGTCCGGAGTTGTTGTCGTTGTCATTGTCATTGTCCTTCTGCCTGTGTGCTTGCCTCACTGGGATCTTCAGATTCTTCTGTGTCATCAGCACAGGCCTCAGAGATGTTCATTAGTCACAAAATAGAAGTCCAAGTCAAGTCAGTCTATAATCTATATAGGCTGGCTATAGTCGAAGTCAAGTCTCAAGTCAATACAACATATTTAAGTATATGAAAAAATTACACATCTCTCTCTCTCTCTCTGTATATGTGTATATATGTATGTATGTGTGTGTGTGTGTGCGTGTGTGTGTATGTATATATATATATATATATATATATATAAACACAACTGTATTTGTTAATTCTATGCATGTTTTACTAAAAAAAACAATTTCTTTGTTCTTGAGCTCTCTTAAACATTTTAAAACATAGAGCACATGTTTCAAGAATTTTAAATTTCCCGTAGCCGAAGCCTACCACATACGGTACTCCAGCCGAAGCCATGCTACCCTCGTTTGCTTACATTTGACGCTTCTCTACGATTTCCTGCTTGCGATAAGCAGATGTTGTGATATGTCACGAGACAAGGGGATGCTTCCCAAATCACCTAAATAAAATTACTGAAAAATGGCAACATTTACACACAAAAATAGTATTTTTTCCCTATAACTTTCGCGCACAGAGCCTGGATAATGGACTGCCTCTTAATGTTCACCAGTCATTTTGGAAGAGTCCGAGTCTCAAGTAATTTTCTAGGTGAATGGGACTTTGACTCTAGTGGCTCACTCGAGTGCCCATCTCTGACGGGCCTGCATAATGTAAAGCCTAAACTGTGTAGTGTTTGGATGTTCCACTAAAATATGGAGAAGTATAGTCCCACTGATCTTAATGCAAATATATTTTTTACAAACTTCAGGATTACACAGAGGATTATATCCAGACTGGCCCTGGGCAGCTGTACGCTCTCTCCACACGCATGTTCAGTATAGACAGAGTGAGTGTGCCGTATTCCTGGAACCACACCATCCTATACGAGTCCTCCAGAGGCAAGATGCCCTACTTGGTACAGACGCTACATGCTTCATCCATCGTCGCTCAGTACCACCCACTAGAGGAGATGCTGGAGTTTACAATTCATGCCACCATTTCTAAGGGTAAACGCTGATCATTTGGTTCCAAAGCTGTAGTCGCAGCCACACGTGCTTGATTGTAATGGATTTATATTCACTGGCTTTTCTTGTGCTCTTGTGTTTTTCGTCCACAGGCGAACGTAGTAATCAGTGTCCCAATGGCTTCATGCTAGACACAGCTGGACCCTATTGTGCTGGTAAATTTTAATAACAGATACCAGTTATATCTATTACAGGGTAAATTTTAGTTCAAATGTATTATTTTAAGTATATTTGCTTTCTGAAGAAAGCTGATATTTGGTTTAATATACAGGGTGAGTCAAAAGTCACAGGACACATGTGCTGCGTAGTGCATGCAGTAATTATCCATAAACATTGTCTGTTATTTATACATGTCATAATAATTGGCAACTGGTGATACATGTCGGATTATGTCTCACTGTGCTGCTTCTGAGATTTTTATGTATTTTTATCTCCTTTGATAAAGATGAGAATGAGTGTAAGGAAGGAAACCCATGCTCCCATGCCTGCCATAATGGTATAGGCACGTACCACTGCTCTTGCCCTAGAGGACTCACAATCTCTGCTGATGGCAGGACATGCCAAGGTACCGTGTGTGTGTGTGTGTGCGTGTGTGTGTCCAGATATCTGTGTATGCAGATCCTTGTGTTATTAGCTAGTATAGATGTTAGGATATGATGTAGTAATAATAATAACTGTGTCTGTGTTCTTCAGATATTGATGAATGCTCACTGGGTGGGCACATGTGTCATGATGGACAGGACTGTGAAAACACCATTGGCTCATACCGTTGTGTGATGCGCTGTGGTCGTGGTTTTAGAAGGACAACAGATGGCTTGAGCTGCTCAGGTTTGGCCTTCATTTATCGTTTAATAAATTCCATCAGTATCAGTGGAGATTCAGATGCAATACACTGGATCCAGTGTATCTAGTTATCTGATAATACCTTGATTGTATGTTTGAACAGATATAAATGAGTGTCAGGAACCAAACCTGTGCCACCAGCACTGCCTGAACACCATCGGAAGCTTCCGGTGTGCATGTGAGCCAGGCTACCAGCTCAGGAACCGCCGATGCATTGGTCAGTTACACATTATTTTACAAACTCAGCAAACAGACCTTAACTCAGCTTTCTCAGCACAACACAGTTTAGTTTGCTCTTGCTCCAAGAGAGATCATTCAAGCTAAATCAGGACAACGGTACACACTTAGCTCTGTGGTAATAGCTGCAAAAGTCCTACACTAATGTAATGTTAAAATAAGCACTGTGTTTTTATCAGACATTAATGAGTGCAGGCAGAGGGTGTGCCGCTCCGATCAGCAGTGTAAGAACACACGAGGGGGCTACACCTGCATTGACCTCTGTCCCACTGGCATGACTAAAGGAATCAATGGAACATGTGTCGGTTAGTATGCACCCGAAACCTAAGCTACTTTTTCTTTGTACGTATGCAATACTGAGACAGTCAGCGTATTCCAGATGGAGAGTAGTTGCTTACAATGGTGTCTGTAAACTCTTTAGAATTTGCTATATTTCTGTAAAAATATGAACGAAAAAAGTTCATGCAGGTCTTGAAGTAGATAAAAAGAACCAGAGACAAACTATTATACTCAGTTATTTATCATCATTTATGTATCATGGCATGAACAGACAGTGGAAAGGGGCAGACTGGAAAAAGTTATAACACTTTTATAAAGGCATATACACTGCTCACAAAAATTACCAAATTTGTAAGCAATGTAAGCAGTGCATATAAGACTAAAATGTATCCAAACCGCTAAATAGTTGGCAAAAACGCTGAGTTGCAGTTGTTGCTGCATTAGGGGGTAACGCTAGATAATGAAAGCAATGGTTTATTTACTTTTGCCAATCACAAATATGTATTTTTATCAGTAAATACACTACTCACAAAAATATGGGGATATTTAATTACAGGATATTTCATTTTGAAATATCCCTTAATTTTGTGAGCAACATAAATGACAAAGTATAAAGTATATTTTGTTTCATTTGTTTAATTAGGTTTACTTTTTGGATATTAATTCTGTAGTCATGAAAGATTCACAAATTTTCAAAAATCACTTTAGGTAGTTTAGGTCAGTGAGAAGGTCCTTCTGAGGCTCTTTGATTTGAAGACCCCATTAATGTCACTGAGTTACTTGAGTCTTAAACTTATTATTATTAGATATCACTAAGCCCAGATTTGTCATGCTTTAACATTCGATATTACTAAGCCCAGATTTATCTTGCTTTACATTAGATATCACTAAGCCCAGATTTATCTTGCTTTACACTAGATATCACTAAGCCCAGATTAATCATGCTTTACATTAAATATCACTAAGCCCAGATTAATCATGCTTTACATTAGATATCACTAAACCCAGATTTATCATGCTTTACATTAGATATCACTAAGCCCAGATTTATCATGCTTTACATTTGATATCACTAAACCCAGATTTATCATGCTTTACATTAGATATCACTAAGCCCAGATTTATCATACTTTACATTAGATATCACTAAGCCCAGATTAATCATGCTTTACATTAGATATCACTAAACCCAGATAAATCATGCTTTACATTAGATATCACTAATCCCAGATTTGTCATGCTCTCCACAGACATAGATGAATGTAGAGATGGCACCCATCAGTGCAGATACAACCAGATCTGTGAGAACACCAGGGGTAGCTATCACTGCACCTGCCCTAGGGGCTTCCGCTCTCAGGGTGTGGGTCTGCCCTGCATTGGTACGTACTGATCATAACCCTAATGGCTGATATAATCTCTGGCTGCTACTCTATTGCCTGCCGTCCAATTGCATCCTTAATATCTTCTTCCCATCCGCGTTTCACTTCTAAGTTCCTTGAACGCATTTAATGGTCACGTCTCTGTTAATCAATGCTTACTTGCATTGCTGTACTTACGTATTGCTTACGAGCCCCTGATGAACACATTAACACGTCTGATGAGAGGAGTGGGTAGCAGAAAGTGTTTACAAATGCTCTACATGGACTCTATCACCCACTATACACAGTAAGTACAGTGGGAAGAGCTGCTTCAGTCAGGTAAGTCTGCTCTCACACACGGTCACACCTCCCTCTTATCTTCTGTCCTGTCTCTTTTCTGTTTTCCTGTTATCTTTAAAACCTGCTCTGGATTCTTTTTTGCTCTGCTTTACCTTGGCATTTATGGAACGCAAAGTATCAGATGTACACAACTATTTCCTTTAGATAATGAATTAAAAGAAACATATTTTATTCTTGCATGTCAGACATGCTGTTGTTATGGGGTGGTTACTGATCTTTGTTCTTCCCATTTATTTCTGCTTTCCATTCACTGTTTTGATCTGATTCTTCTCATTCTTGACTTTGCCTTCATGCTTTCATCTCTGCCTCTTTTTTCCCACCCTCTCTTCTGTGCCTTGTTGTGAGAGCAGACATAAACGAGTGTGATCGGGTGCCGATGCCATGTGCCTACCGGTGTGTAAACAGCCCGGGCAGCTACAAGTGCGTTTGCCCTTCAGGGCGCTATCTGCTAGGCGATGGCAAGTCATGCGCCGGCCTAGAGCGCTTGCCCAGCTTCGAGAGCCTCTCTTATGGTTTCCAAAGCTCACAGTCCTCCCCTGACCGGACCTCCTCGCAGCATCGCTACCACAGCCTGGCATCTCAGAACTACCACTCTTACGCTGTCAGAGGGGGTGGCTACAGGGTGAACACCCACCGCTCTCGTAGGGAAACTAAGGCCTGCCCTCTTGGCTTTACTACACAAGGGCTCAGCTGCATAGGTAACTGTCATGATCATGATCATGATGTTTCTGCCAATATGGGGTAACAGATTGTTATCAGTTGGTGGATAGAATTAAGAACTGATTTTGTACAGTGGAGTTCATGAATACACTGCTCACAAAAATGAGGGGAGATTTCAAAACAAGTGCGAAGAGGATCCCTCAAGAACTGTTGGAAAATCTGATACTGTTCATGCCCCATCACTGTCGGTGTGTTTTGACACTCTTGGGTGACCATACACCCTACTGAACAGTCAATGTGGG
>JAVSBV010000065.1:6044401-6070479 GCA_033117975.1 Parotocinclus spilosoma | reverse complement strand
TTCAAAACTCTCAAGAAAACTTTTTTCACATGGTCATAATGGGGTATTTTGTGTAGAATTTTGAGGAAAAATATTAAATTAATACAATTTGGAATAAGGCTGTAATGTAACAAAATGTGGAAAAAGTAAAACGCTGTGAATACTTTCCGGATGCACTGTAAAATAACCCTGTTTTAATTGATTCATTCTTAGCTCCAGTTCATCTTAATGACTGGAGCAGATACTTTCAGGCAACATTAATACTTTATGCAACATTATACTCCTATACTATACTACTTAGTGCACTTGCATGCAGTTCGTCATAACGCCTGGATGTCTGAGTATGATAAATATAAACCAGTTGTTTAATGGTTTGCTATTATTTAATTCATCAGAGAGAATGTCACAATGT
Organism: Parotocinclus spilosoma; assembly: GCA_033117975.1. Classification (NCBI taxonomy): domain Eukaryota; kingdom Metazoa; phylum Chordata; class Actinopteri; order Siluriformes; family Loricariidae; genus Parotocinclus; species Parotocinclus spilosoma. The sequence continues at coordinate 6,070,088 of JAVSBV010000065.1, read as the reverse complement.
AAACAGAAACTTTATTTGAGAGAAAAGCAAACTAGCTGTAATGTGGGGGGCACACCAGGCCTGGTCACAGGACAGACGTAGACTAAAGTGGGCGCTACTCTGCCATGGATGAGAGATAAAGAACAAATGAACACAAATTCATTTTGTATGAATTGCATTCATTACGTTCATGCTAATGTAACTGATGCATTTATGAGGTTAATGATTGTGTTTGCTTCAATGGTCTAATGTATAATTCGGGAAGGTTATGTGGTGGCCAAAACTGACCCTTTTATTCATTACCTTGCCTGCAGGAAGGAAGTTTTTGGAAAGATGCTGAAGCATTATGGGAAATGTAGTGCCTGTAAGGAATTTGTGTGGGGTGCCCTGTAGTTCTGCTCAGCAACTGAAATTGTACGGCCACGGTTTTAGTGGGGCACGCGCCCCTGTAAAGTGGACTTAATTCCACCACTGGTTTGATCACATTTAAAAGCAATTGGGCTTATATTTCCTGCAAAGGAGGAGATTTACTGGATGCTATGGGTCAGAACTGGAAATGTTCCCACTATGAAGCATATTAAATTTACTCCAGTATAGTGTTACATGAACAAAACCCTGGAAGTACACACTCCAATCAATAAACAGGCAGAAAGTAAAAGTCTGCTCCCACATGCCCATGCTGGATTCTTGCCTTGAGTCCATGTGTTGGAGGATAAATATAACTACTGTGAATGAGTGCTTTCCTTGGCAGGAGTTCCACGGCTTTAATGTTACAGCACCAGCGTTAAAGTTTACAGACTTCAAGCACATGAGAGTTCTGTCTTTCTGTCTTTAAAGCTTCCGGAGGCTAACTGTAGCTGGAAGTTAGGTTCAATATTCCGCCCCTGACATACAATGATGTTGCTGGTGTGAGGGTCATGACTTTGCCCTTCCCCTTCTCTCCAACTGTCTGTCACAAAGAGCCTGGGCACATGATAAGAGAAACTTGTCAAAGGCCTCTTGAAATCACCACTTCAGCCTTCAGTCCTTTCATATTGCTTTTGCTCACAGCAAGGTTCTTGGTTCTTCTATGTGATTGGATTAGCATAGACTAATTAAATGTATCATTTAAAGCTAGACTTAAAGAAATTGACAAATAGTTTTTCTCTATAAGTAAGAATTCACTTTTCTCAGTTTTTTAATTTCCTATTTATGCAGCAAGACGACGAGATCACCGTACAGTAACATTGCAAATCTCAACCACTGAATCACAGTGTACTGAATTGTGAATTGATGCATCATGAATCATGAATAGGGTTTCGGCTGAAGCTAGTCGCTCGACTCTGACTGATAACATACACGTCTGCGCTACTGCTGCGAGTACAGAGACAAATTTATCTGGTCGAAATGCACAGAGAATTGAATTTGATGAGTTCTGTGGGGGTTGTGGGTGGTACCATTCTCACATTACGTGAGAATCACATTTACGTATTTCTTGCATGCAGTTTTATTGCAAAAATACCCTTCATACCTTTTTTATATTACAGTATCATAAAAAAACTTGGAGTATGGTAAAGTCCAGTCCATTTTGATCAAAACCTGTTTTACAGAACATTTGTATGAATTACAGAACATTTGTATGTTTTACAGAACATTTGTATGAATGTACATTTTGGTACATTTACAGCATTTAGCAGACGCCCTAATCCCGAGCAACTTACAACTGATATCTGATATATTCTTACAATTCAAGCAACGGTGGGTTAAGGGCCTTGCTTAAGGACCCAACTGTGGCAGCTTGGCAGAGGTGAGATTCGAACCCAAGACCTTCACGTCCAGAATCCAGTGCCTTAACGGCTGGGCTACCACAGTCCCACATAATGCGATCATTAAACGACACATACCTGTACATACAGTATAATAAATCAATGTGCAGCTCCTTTCATTACTGCACTATAAATGTTAACAGTACTACCAGTGTCATGACAACAGACACAATGAGCAGAAACATTACAGTACTGAACTTGTACGGGCCTGTTTTTTTTCAGTATTTTAGCAAAACATGCCCAAACAAGTCATTTTACTAGGTGTTTTTTTAGGTGTAGTCATTGTTATCCATTTTATGCATAACCATGACCCATTTAATGATATAGACTGTTCACAACAATGAGGGGATATTTCAAAATGAATATGAAGCGACTAAAAAAAGCATTTGATTTGATTTTATTAAACAAGATCACCAGAAAAGCGAATGAAAAGTAAAAAAAGTTGTTCGATTATGCAAATGAGATGTAAACTCAATCATGGTGATTGAGGAGGAAGTGATATATTCATGGGAGTGAACAGAAGCAGGTCAAACTGGACCAGAGTGCCCCCACATTGACTCTTCGGTATGGTCACCCAAGAGTGTCAAAACACACTGACAGTGATGGGGCATGGACAAGATCAGATTGTCCAGCAGTTCTTACAGGATCCTCTTTGTAATTATTTTGAAATATCACCAAATGTTTGTAAGCAGTGTATTTCATGCTATCAGCATTTTGCAAATGAATGTCACTCATACACCTCATTACCATATTAGCTCTCGCCTGTTGTGGTGTATGCAAGCTCTTATGCCAGTGTGAGCATTTGAAGTGGTACTTATGGATCTAGTAGGCTATTATTAGCATGTTGAAATGCTCTCTTGTTAGCACCTGTGCCATGCTAGGGACATGGTTGAAATACCTAGAGCTGCAAACAGACATTTTGCCAGAGCCTGCATGCAAGATTTCCTATTCCAAATCCAGTGAGATTTAAAGCAGGGGTCGGCCTTTACTTTCAGTAATTGACTAGTTTTTAACTTGCTACACTGGAAGAATAAAGTGGAATGAAAATTAAGTGTATATTCAATACCCAAAATGCACTCTAAAATAAAAATCAGTTACCACCGGGTAATAAGTGGCAATGTTGTATCAGACTACCGAGCAATGCAAAGTGTCAAAAATGCACATTATTTAACAATCGTCCCTCTGTTCTCTCAGGACCCCCACAGGACCAGCACAGATCAGCTTCTGTTTGGGTGGTGGATCAATCTCAGCACTGCAGTGACACTGAAGCGGTGTCGTTTGTTGTGCTGGTATGAGTGGATCAGATACAACAGTGCTGCTGGAGTTTCTAAACACCTCAGTGCCACTGTTTGATTAAAAGTAGTCAGCAGTGATGAAGAATAAGAGGGTGACTAACACAAACTGTGCAGCAACAAATAAGCTACTGTCTCTGACATGTACAAGGTGGAGCAATATGGTATGTTTAAAACCTCCAGCAGCATTGCTGTATCTATATCCCGTGGGGAGTCCTAACCATTAGAGGGGCTAACAAATTATGTAGAAAAACAGATGGACTACACTTTCCAATTGTAGAACTGCACAATGATTCTATATAGCGAGTGGATTTGATCAAATGGACATGAGTGTGTACCTAATAAAGTGACTGCTGAGTATATAATATCTATTAATAAATATTGCATTTGGACTGTTTGAAATAGGGAAAGTTTTCCGGTGAAAAGGTTAAGAGCAGAGCACCATTTATCCTGCTGCAAAATCCTTTTTCATAGGCTGACACACAGGATGCACGGCCTGACCGGCGCTCATGCGCTCAACCTGAAAGTGAAGATCTGTGACCTGTGGACTCAAGTGGAACTACTGTTCCCATGCGGCAGTAAACCGATGGAGAAATATTTGGCCTTTCCATTGTGGAAGTTCTGTGATTTATCCAACTCAACACAGATGATTTAACTGCGACTGGTTCAGTGAGGCGTCTCATTTTCTTAAAGAACCTACAAGTCTTTAAGGGTTGCGTTTGTACTTGGAGTTTGGTTCACTTGGCCTGGACCAAAGCAGAAAACACCCAATTTTAATCATGGTTTGTTTAGCATTCATAATGCCATTCTTAATATTGAACCAAAAAACTAAAGGTGCCAGTATTTGTTAATATGGTATTCTAACCAGCTGAGAAAAGAGGACCTGGAGTTTAATACACCTACAATTGAATAAAATAAAAGTGCATGCTACGAGGAGGTGGCGCTTATACTTACCCCATATACAAAAAAGAACCGGGTACTTTTGAGAATTCTGTTTGTTCCTAAGAAATAATCATGTCCTACGTTTGTGTGGTAACTGTTATATCAAATTAGACCACACATACTGTAATTTGATTGGCTGAGAGATGTTCTGTGAGTACCAAAAGTATTGCTCCACCACGTACACACATATATCCTAGTGGCGATGCCAGTCATAATAAAGCAGCAGTGTTATAATTTTACCAGTAAACGACTGTCGAAGCCAGAAAAACATAGTCAGTACAGTAAATCAAAGGTCCTGGGCTGTTAACGTTTTCCCAGCGCAATGATACCGAAGCCAGTTTTAGTACAACCCCTCCATTTTTTGGATCAGTCAGAAATGCAAACAGAAAGTGTTGTTGGTTCGATCACATCTGTTCTTTCTTATTTTTTTCCAAGACATCGTTTGCTGGTGTTAAACTCTCCATCTTTCATCAAACACCATCCACGGCTGATTGGAAGGACATCGCTGTATCTGTATTTTAACCCAACGAAGCTGCTCATACTCTTTAACTCTCACTTTATGTTTGATCGACTACATTAATAGCTTCATCTTCCAATTTTATAATCACTACTCAAGTACTTCTAAAGTCATTCGAAAGGGATCTTCAATACCACCGAGATCTCACTCACATTTTCTTATGTTAGAAGAATAGGACCAGCCTGCCTTATAAGGCCAACCCATTTTATTCACGACATGTAAATAAACTATTTTTTAATAAATGAAAATGTATCAATCAACATTTATTTAGTTTATCTTTATAATAAATATTCATTTGGATATTCTGGTATGACAGTAATGACAGATGGGCTCAGTCTGTTGTTAATATTATAGCAGTGGGATACACATACATTGGAACCTTTTTACCCTGAGCTATAACATGAGCTATTGGCATTGGTCGACCACAGGGCACCACATCTCACGTCATAGAACTCCCTCTCGTGTATTAGTACTTAATTAAATGACTTGCCTTTTAAGAGTCCGATCTTGTAACGTCACCTCATGTTTGGGATGCTTACATGCTTTTGGTCATTGCTGCTTTCATGCTTTCATAATCAAAATGCACCACATCTACTTTGCCTACAATGTTTGCAACTGTTCATGCATATTTCATGCTTTACACACTCGTTCTATGTGACCGAACCCTATCTGGATACAATCCTGCTACTCCAGATGCATAAGAGGACCTAGTGTAATGGTCACATACACACAGATAAACATACAACTCAATTGGAACTGATATGTCAAGTATACTCTCTATGCTCTCAGCTAAAACACGATGCCTCAGAATGATTTGTAAAGCCCTTCATCGTCTGCTGACCTTTGCTGCATGTCAGTGTATCTGTCCTGTTGTCATTTGGCATTTTGTACTACATATGCTTCTTAAAATTCAGATTTGAGGATAATAGCTCAAGCCATTTATTCAAATACAGTGTACAGATCTCTTCTAAGCATTTGAAGTCAACCTAAGTGCCAGATACCTAAAACACTTTCTGCTGCTTTGCTGTTAGGTAAGTATTTTTTTTCTCTTGTCTATTCTCTCCACTGTTTGTCATGTTATTGGTGTTTTCTGAGTTCATTAAAAATGTGAGACATGAAGTGGAAGATGACTAAACCTAAGGACTGGCTGAACTGGACTAGAAGCTAAAAGTGAGCAGCACAGTTTCCGTCACAGTTAAATGTCTTAGATTTCAACAGCAGACACTAATGAACTGGTAAACCCTCTGTGAAATTATTGATTTGGTATTTTTGTGTGTGTCACTGTCATTTAGTTACTGTCATTTGGTTAGTGTCACTGTCACTAACCAAGGTCACTCTACATGGCTGAGCCAGCCCCCACACAGAGGAGTGCTGAGACTTGAGAGCCTCTGGCGAGGCTGACCTCCAGGCTTCACTCTTTGACTCCAGAAAATACAGGCATTCACTAAAGTTGAACTCTTTGACATGTGGGACCAAGTACCAACTGCCACTCTGGTGTGCAATGGCCTGTGGGATGAGATTGTCTGTCGGTTGGAGAAATGCATTTTGGTTCCTGATCTCGGTGTCAATCGTGGTATTGCCCAGAGCTATGAAGTCCCGAACATGTGAGTTTTCTGGCATCAGATCTAGCAGGCTCAGAGTTGGAACCACTGGCACCATAAGATGTGTGTTTTTGGATGGTCCGTTGGCAGAAGCTCCTGAGTCTCTGCACTCCTTGAGGCAGGGGCTGGGTCAGGTATAGAATGTGAAGCAGACCAAAGTGCCCCCACATTGCTGTAGTCCTGGTGCTGTGTAGCTCTGCTTTTGTCTGTGGCTGCAGAGCTTCTCAGAGGTCAAAGTCATTTTCAATCGCAGTGATGATGATATGATGAGCACAGAAGGATTGTGATGGACTGTTGCTTCTTTCTGATCAACATACCTGGCTTTTCTGCTAAAAAATACAAATCTATTAAATACCCTCCATCTGCCTCCAGCCATGACACATAATGACAGTTTGTCACTACCGAAGCCACTAGAGACATGAAGTCTAGATGAAGCAGATGAAGATAAAGCCACAGCATACAGTATGAACCAGATGTGGAAAATGACATTGATCCAGACTCTTTATCTGATCACACAGCAAGTATAAAATGACCTGGTCAGGGATTTAGATTTGTCAAACACTAAAGCAGAATAATTTGTTACAATAATCAGTAATTAAATTCAGGTTCAATAAAACTTGCATTAATGTTTCTCCTTTGATGCAAGAAATCTGTAATTATTTCAAGCTGAGTTAACGCTATCTTAATCTCACAAATAATTGGACAGTATTTTTGAAATCTTTGATATTTAAAAATGAAACATGCGACAAATCTAAAACTTTTAATCTTATGTTAAAGCAGTTCATAGAGAGCTTTCAAAAATCAACACTGAACCAATGTACTAAAAAATATAAATATTATTTTCATTTTTTCAAGTTGAAATTTGGGGGTTATGGCTTGTGACTAACACCTCCCTACAGTAAAAAAAACCCTAAACATGATGATTTAGAATATTTAGCTAGTTACTATCATAATTAATGCATTGGGTTTGAATAGATTAAAGAGTAATAGTCTATAGTAATAGATAATAGTGTATTTTGTGACTGTATTTTAGACCACACTTTGAAATAATTTGGTAAAATAATCTTTACATATCTTTTGCGCACAGACGGTGTAGTTTTTCCATTTCTCACGCTGTAATAAAACTAGAAATCTGATATTAGCAATATATTTATGTACACATTCTGTTGACTGGCAGAACCAACTCCATGGTCAATCTAAAGAGTCAAAGGCCACTACTCTAACGTGACTTTTGCTTGGACATTTTTTGAGAAGAATGAACCATGACCAAAGAGGAACTTTTGCTTAATCGTAAGGCATGCTTAAATCCAATTTTTGCTATTCAGAAGCCTTGCAAAAAACATCTTTATAATGGTTGTAGGTCAAATGTGAATGACACCACATGCTTCAGTCTTTGTCATGTGTAAAGAGCTTCTGGTTTCGCACTTTCAAAGAAATTCCATTCATCTATTGGCTCTAGTGTTTCCATAGAGGAGAAACACAGCACATGGAAGGCTTGAGGTGACCCCAGAGATCACAGGTTGAGGACAGATACTCAGACATGCTCCTGAGCAAACAGCTAAAGCACTGCTTTCACAGACCATTGACAGCAATAATATTTACTGTACAGTGTACAGGAAGCTGTTGACAGTATGCAGTTACAATTTAATAAGAGGAATCTATTACAATAGTAAGTAACATGTTCATAGCTCGAGTAAGTGATTTAACATGGGGAGGATTGTGGAGGGTATGAAACCTTTTTCAAGAACACTGGATGCAAAGCGGGGCCACTGCAGAAAATCACATATCCACAGGGGCAGTTTAGGGTAGCCAATCCGCCTACTGGTCTGTGTTAAGGAGACTTAGAGATAAGACAAGTGTGTGAATCTCAGTCCAAGCCTTCTTACTGTACCACCATACGACTCCTGGAAGTCAGTGAAGCTGGCAAGTTAATATATTATGTAACTTATTGATGGAGTAGTCTGAAAAGTCTATAGCTCAGTTTTCTCAGCAAATCCATTTTCCTTTATTCAACTGAGCAGTTCACATTCTTATACTGATGCACTGGAGCAGAAGAGCAATTCTTGATGATCGCCCAGAGGTACATAATCGAAATGACAGTCAACAGTAACAAACAGTTCTTTAATAGTCACATCCTCACATTTGGCCATTTCTTTACAAATTCCTCAAACAAGGAGCAATTGAGGTTTGTTCCTTCACCCAGATATCTATGAGTTCTGTTACTTTGCAATACTCCCTCTGTAATCCTCCCTCAATGCTGTCGTCCATTTTCCCTTCTTCTCATCTTGGAACTTGGAATGACGTAAGAGTCACATGAATTCTGATCTGGTTGTTCCTTTGGTCCTTTCCACTGTCGCCATAGGCTTGCTCAAACTGGGATTGGCCTTTTTTTAGATAATATACTGTTGTAAAGCTGCTTTGAGACAATGTTCCATTGTAAAAAGCGCTGTATAAATACATTTTGATTGATTGATTGATTGACTGAGTCAATTTGGCACATGTTACATATTTATCACATATGAAAGTGGTGCAAATCAGTAAACAAACACAATTTTCTCACCAAATCTGTGTTTAATGGGATGTCCATCATTCAACTGAACAGTTTAAACTCTAAAACTGGTGTGCATGGGACCAAAAGAACAGTGCTTCTCACCTGGCTTGATTGTCCAGAGGTAAACAATCGAAATGAAGTTAATAGTAACATGAACAATGTGTTGAAAAGGGAACCTTATTCCGGCACTTCTTAAGTTTGCTTTTTTGGTTTGTTTAAACTTTGCTTTTTAGTTTCCTTTAACACTATAGCAACATTCTCATGCAGCCGCGTTCAACCATTTCTTTAGAAATCTCCTCAAACACAGAACGTCCCTCACTGCTGTTGTGCGTTTTCAGTTCTCCTCAGCACCCATTTACAGCAACTTTGTGTTGGAGTGACACATATTTAGCAGATTTACTGTAAATACTGCATATGAAAGTGGCCCAAAACAGTGTTTTTTCCATTTACACTGTCCCAGATCTAACAAATAATATATATATATATATAATGGAAAAGATTGGATATGGATATGGATATTGGATATTGGATATATATTGGATAGTTGCTGTATGGATGTAACCAATGTTGCTTTCTTTTAACTGAAATAAACCTCTACGTGGATAACGTTATTTCAGCTTTACATCCCAATACATACTAGTGGTAATTATTCAGTAGTTTTCTTTTAACTTTATCTCAACCCTTATGGCATAACCTTAAAATACTGTGAAGAAACAAAACAATAACTTACTGTTACAATGGATGTTTACATGACCTCTTATTTAATTAGGTAAAGTAAAAATCCTACTACGACTGGTGAATGGGTTTTCCGTGATGCCTTGTTCTGTTTAAGATGAACTGTGTGTGGAGATCGGGCAAAGTGAGCAGTCACCCGTGAGTGCCAGATGTCCTCTGGGTTGTGGAGGTCAAAGTGAACAGACGGACAAAAGTCAGACCTCCACCAAGCTCAAGAGGCGTAATTCTACCCCTGATCAGTATCATCCATTGATTGCCTCCACTTCTGCACAGATACGGTTACACACACACATGCACACTTACATGAGAACGTGTATGCCGCAATGAAATCAGTCCTGCTGGGAAATTTTCTCTTGGTCCCCTGTGTCAGGAGCCAAGCAATAAAACATCCTAAACATCCCTGTTGTGCCGACTCCAGTTACAGCGCATTAGGATTCTCTCTCTCTTCTATTTTGTTTTTGATGAACGAACACTACAATAAATAAGGTGGGTGCCAAAAGTCTGACAGCACTGGTCAGAATGCTTCTTTGGACCTTTTGGTGGAAGGATTCATTTCTTCTGGAAAGTGACCCAAATTATACCTCAAAGCTTTGCAACAGCTAATCAAAGATCAAAAAAGATCAGGGAACACTGAGTGTCATGGACATTCCCCCTATAGTCTTCTGACATAAACTTCATCCTGTGTTTATGGGGGCACTTGAAGACCAATCATCTGATGCAATTTTAGGTCATATTTCGGCAGAAATCTAGTAAATTCTAAAGGGTTCTTAAATATTCAAGCACCACCCTACAGTCTCTTTCTTACTCTCTGGTGGAACAGACTCTGTTTGTTTGACCATGTTCTTATTTAATAAAGTCACTTACATCCTGCCTCTGTCATGTCTGTGCACCCAGCATGACACTGGAACTTGAACCTCAATTATCCAGTTAGTAGTACAGAGCCTTACACACGCATCCACCATTCCATTTTGTAAGAAATCAACACAATTTCTAGTACAATGTGTTCTGAAATGTCTTTCTCTATAATCTAGAAAACATATTCAAATAATTAAATATTATTGCTGGAACAGACACATGACTCAGTAGGAAGTATTATAAGTCATTGTTTATAGCAGTCACCCATGCACTACAGATGTGGTGTAAACTGTAAAGTCTCAAGAGTCTAATATGTTTTGGTGGTGTAGGTGGATGATGGTGGTCGCTGGCAAACATTGTAACATGTGGACAAAGCATCTCATCTCTCATCCCATGACTGGTAAAACCTCAAGCTTCAGAGCTGTAAGGAACATCGATGTTCCTTATGAGGCCTTGTCTGATGGGAAAAGATGGGCATGAGGCCAGCCTGGTTCTTCCACTCCAATTATTTATACAAAGCTTATTTGGTACATGTGGACAAATTCGTACCAAACAGTTCTAGGGACTAATTTGGGAGCAATGGTCCCATTTTTTTCCTGGGCTTTTTTGGGGATGCAGGGGGCATATTTCTAAGAACTATAAAAAAGTTCAAAATTAGAGTTGCTCTTGCCCTGCGTGGCCAGTGACCCTGTGTGTAAGGATGAAATCACATACAGGTAAGCGCTGTTTAACAACCAAGCTACACCTGTTTGCTTCATTGACTTAAAGGTCTTATAAAGCTGTGGTAAAAGCAGTCTTAAACAGCTTGTCAAATTATTAAAAGGGTGAAGCATGTGTATGTTACTGCCATAAATATAATTTATGTCTTATATGTTTTGTTTACATTTGTTTATTTAAATCATTTTCATTAATACTGATTCAATTTGGTCCCTGTGCATAGATAATTCTAGAGATGAAATAGAGGGGTTTGTACTCTGCTTAATGCTCCATGTGATGTGTTGCTTCACCTACATATACCTACAAGTGCAAAGCGCCAGTCATCTGACTTCTGTGACATCCTACTAGTAGTGCCTGAATTTATCTACTTGAAGATTTAAAGTGTTTAAAAGGTGATACTGCATTGCCTGTTCTGGAATGAGTGTTTCTTTAAGTGAGGTTTATTCCTTCTTGGTTGTGCAGCCAGCGAGGTATGTTTATTTTTCTGTGTTTTCTATTGTGCGCATTTAAATGTCAATTCTACAGTGTTTGTGAGTGTTAATGTGTCCATTTACATGTCCGGTCAACAACCATTTCGATCAACAACCTGTTTCACAGAGCAGGTTTCATTAAATGGCTCATACCTGTACAGCAAATCCATTTTTTTTGTTTGAAATAAGGAAGTGTTACATTATACAGTACTCCCCGAAATAGAGCCAGCCTTCCTTTTTTATTGTCTGCTAGGGTGAGGGATGGATAAGTAACACTCTGTCTCTGGATGTGAACAGCTTTAGAAAAGGCAATAAATACCCACTCAGGAAGATAAAGAGATTCTTGCACTGCATGATTGTCCTCAGATGTGCCATATGTGTGAATTTACATATTGTTACTGACAAAAAAGAGGAAAAAAAGGAAGCGAAAAAAAAAAAAATCTCACCCACGATTTCCTTCTAGTGGAAGAGCATGTGTATGTTTTTCAGTGCCGCATGTGGTGTGTTTGCACTCTGTAGGGATAATATGCGTCATTAATCATTGCCAAATTGCCGAAGGGGCCTGTGTCACTATGGCTACTTTCACACCGCAAGTGCAAGTTGTCGAAATCCAGTCTTTTTTCTCGTACATGCTCATTTAAAATAAATTCGTACACGGTATGTCAATATATGCTGTAAATCAGATTCATTTATTTTTGCCCCTTTTGCTATGTAAGGTCTTGTACATTCTGGTGACTTGGACCATGTGGAACCGTGTATTGACTGGCGTCTTGTCCTGCACCCAGCCAGTTCCAGTAGCCTGATCAGGATAAACTGGGTTAAAATGACATCCAAAATTAAATTAGTATATTTGTATAGGACTATTATTGGGGTGGTTGAGTGGTGCAGTGATTCTGTGCTTGTGTGGCCAGTTAGGCCCTTGTTTGCCACGACTCCACATTGGAATGAGCAGGTCTAAACGTGAACAAATCAAAACAGTATTTAAGAGGGATATTATTTTATGAGATTCAGCTTAAATTAATATTGGTTGCAGGATTAGATCTAAACAGCATGCAAACAAATCTGGATTTAAGCATAAAATGAAAAGTACTTACTCTTTCTGTTTAAACGTAGCCATAAGCTTCCAGAGGGATCCATTATCTTGATGCTCTCATTCGAATTTGCTCTCTGTGCCACCTGCTAATTTTCTGCAGGCAGAGTAATCCTGTAAAAGATTAGAGTTAAAGCTTGGGTACCCCATGCCACTCTTCCACTGCCATCTGTCATCTATTCTGTTTTTTGTTCCCTACAGCAGGTCTTAAATTTACAACATTCAGCAGTCACCTCTGTCAAGGGCTTACATTTTCTTTCAGTTCTGGTAGGACAATAAAGAATAAAATTATAAGCACCTCCTGAGGGATGGCAAGGTGTTCCCAACAGTACTGTTGTATTAAATATAGGTATATGTATAGGTTTTATGTTCAACAAGTAATTCTAAGAATGGTTTGTAGATGATTATGGATTAGTATGGTTTGATCGTGTCTTAGAATCATAACTGACCATGGTGAAGATATCAGGTCAGTATAAATTTCCACTAAATTTACTTTGTATTTTTACAAGAACCGCCCCCTCCCATATGCCATATAAAAGCAGAACATATACATAATTGGGTAACTAAATGAAGCCAAATATTCTTCAGAAAAATTTCCGTAATGTAGTCATCTTTATGAACAAGTTATGGACAGTTATGCCACCAACTTATAGACCTAAAGTCATGACCTAAAGTTTTGAGAATGGTACATATTTGGTTTTCACAAAGTTTTCCTCTGTTTTTTTAGAACCTTGTGTCAGATGTGTATATAGTATAATGAAGTACAATTATAAGCATTCCATGTGTTTTTTGCTTTTTATTGGTAAATACATCCAGTTGGGATGACACAGAACTCATGGTAGTGCTCACATTTTCTAAAAAGTCATTTTTCTAAAAAAAAAAGTCTAAAAATAAAACGAGGTACGTTTGGGTGACAGTAGGCAGTGAGACAAACCACTGTAAGGCATATGGGGGGCCTTCAATACCTAAAAACACTTTTTCCCATCTAGAATTAGCTTAAGGTCTTCCAATGCAGTTATGTTTACAGTGATTATATTAAAGGAGAATGGAACTCTGATTTTCCCGGGAATGCAAGCTCTGACCCCTATCTAGAGCGATTTTCAGAAATGCTTTGTATTCTTCTTAATCACAAATGTTCTATAGCTAAAGAACACCAGCTGGATAAAACCCTGTTTGGATTTGAAACAGGAAAAAAAGACACTGACAAGAAGAGGAACGATAAGTGAGATTTTTGTAGGTAGGAAGGGGCCCGTCCTGTTTTTAGTTTGTAGGCAAGCATTAGTGTCTTAAATCGAATGCAGCAGCTACAGGGAGCCAGTGAAGGGAATGAAACAGTGGAGTGACCTGAGAAAACTTTGGTAAACCAAAAAAACAGATGTGATGTTTTTTTTCTGAAAAAAGTTCAGTTTGTATGCATGATTTGACTTGCCAAAAGAGCTAATAGGTCTACTTTTGGTATAACCGGACAAGCACATGGGTGGATTCTTTGCTTGTTTCTACGAGCAGGAAATACAAGCAGGACATAAGTAAGGCCATACAAGCAGGAAAAACTGGTTTTCAAAAATTACTCCATATTTCTCTGCGATGCTGTACATCTAATGGAGCAAAGGACAGGATGAGTTGAGAGCCATCAGCATAATAGTAATAGGAGAAGCCGTGAGATTATTACTTTGCCGTGTGAAAGGGTAAAAAGAATGAAATTTCATGCGGATCCTCTCCATGATGCCTGCTATTGCTGACCCTCTAGAGAAGAAGTAAGCCACTAACTGACTAAGCCTGTGACTCTGTAGCTGGAGGAGGATGGAAAGCAGAATCTTGTGGTTGGCTGTGCCGAAGGCTGATGAAAGATTAAGATAAAAGTCTGGCTCCTCTGGAAGAGTGAAGCTTCTCAGAAACACCAGGGCAGTAGACTGTGCTCTTCTGAAGCTAGGCTCTCTGTGATCCTATAAGTCGTTCTGTATGAGAAAGGTTCATGTCTGATCACAGACACCACATTCAGCACAAGTTTTTTTTAGAGGAAAGAGAGGCATAGTCTGTAGGCTTTAAAGTCTGAGATATAATGTGTAGGCCTTTTCAAGATAGTAATGGCTCTTGATATCTTGAGAAAACTTCTGGGACATTGGTCAGTGGACTACTTTCAGTGGACATGTGGCAGAGAACCTGCAGAATGTCATCTCTAGAAAGAGAAGGAAAAGCAGGTTAAGGTGTCGAGATGTTACGTTTAGAAGAATGGCAGTTCTTGTTTATCTTCTCATCAAAGAAGGTGGCAAATCCTTCAGCACTTAGGCAGGATGGCTGAGGAGGAAGAGGAGGAGGTGGGTTGAGTAGTGATGAAAAGTTTGCATGAAGTTTGCGTGGGTCTGAGGCAAATCTTTCCAGCTTTCAGTTCTAAAAAGGTTTCTAGGGGTAGTCACTTCAGAGGAGGGCAGAGAGTGATAGGAGTGGAGATCAGCATCAGTTTAGATATTTAGCAGCTCTTAGTTCTCTTCTAGAAACCAGAAAGAGAAGATTTACTTGTTTGGAACTAGAGAAAGTAGAGCAGGTCAGTTGATTAAGAGAGTGAAAATAATGTACTGGTGGTAGATTCCAGTGGATGGGCAGAAATGGCAGATTGGATAAAATGTGTAAGAAATTAATTAATTAAAATAGATAGGTGAAGATGAAGGCTGTCACAGTGGCTCGGTGGGTAGCTCCACTGTCTCACAGCAAGAAGGTCCCGGGTTCAATCCCAGGGTGGAACGGCCTGGGTCCTTTCTGTGTGGAGTCTGCATGTCTTTCCTGTGTCTGCATGTGCTTACTCTGGGTACTCTGGTTTCCTCCTACAGTCGAAAGACATGTGTGTTAGGTTAATTGGTGTCTCTAAAGTGGCCCTTAGTGTGTGACTGTGTGTGTGTGCTCTATGATGGATTGGTGTCCTGGGTTGTTCCTTCCCTTGCGCCTAGAGTTGCCAGGTGGTCACTGGCTGACCTGCAACCCCATGTGGATTGAGCAGAAGATAATGAATGAATGGATGGATTAATAGAACGGATGTTGTTGGCTATATTCGGTTGACTTTGTGACTTTTTTAATTAAGATTTAGAGAAGAAGCATCAAGTTCAAGTTAAATTTCCTTAATCTGACTATAATATAAAACGAATGAATAATAATTATAGGCTATATCATATTTAGTGTTACATTTTACAACATGCATGATTAAACATGATATATATTAATATCTTATGTATGATTAATGATGAAAGTGAATAAAAACTAATTTTAAAAAAAGGTTTTTTGTGTTTATTAAATCTTAATCTGGTCTTATCTTGGTCTCAGCCACTCACAGTGTCTTTTTGTTTTGATTCCCAGCTTTGGTCATGTCTTGGACCTGGCTCTAGCATTCTTGACTACAACGCTACAAAGGACCGTTGTGTCAAAGCAGCTTTACCACTAGCCCTGCTCAAAAATGAGGGATATTTCATTTTGACACACCCCCTACATTTCATGAGCAGTATATTCAGGCCTAAAGCCCACATGAAGCAACAGTAGCAAGAAAAATCTCCCTTAACATTATAAGGAAGAAACCTCGGGAGAACCATGACTCAAAAAAGACCAAGCCTCCCAGGCCCGCCTAGATGAAAAAAAGTTCAAGTGTGGTCAGTCTTTTAGGATACTTAGATGTGTAGGTAAGATGGAGTGAAGGAATGTCTTCCTCCATTCGACACGGGATATTTTTAATCTTGGTAACTCAGTGCTCAGGAATCCAGCTCACCAGGCCTGTCTGCTTACCATTACTTTTATTTGAAATTCAGATCTATATTTGCTCATCAGAAACACATGTTGGAACAGGCGGCTGCACACGAGCTGACGGAACCCAAAACCAGGGCTCGACTGTAAAATCCCTTCAAGCTGCAAGTGTGTGTTCATTACGGGAGCACAGGAAATACCTGTCAGTTCGCAGGAAGCTTGTTATCGTTATGTAGCTGTTTGATGTGTCGACCGTGCAATGCGTCGTCACACGGAGGCTCGTACGTCTGAGCCGAAGCGCTAAGCAGCCGAGTTCAGATCCAGGTCACGATTATTTGAACGCCGACCCGCCGAGGTCTCCTCGGGACCGATGCATCACAGACATTTCTCTGCGCTGGTGATGTGTGGTGCACAAAAAGGGAGCGCTGATATATGGGGCGTATGGCGACTGCAGACTTGAGAAAGATTTCACCAGTCACAGCGGTTGTATTGTTCTTAAACTGGGAAGAGCCTTATGTGCTAATCACTCCCAGGAGGAAGCGGGTTTTTCAGGAGTTTTAAGGAGGTAACGCGTAGTTTCCACAGCAAGCATTCACCATTGAAAACGGCAGGTTAAGGAAACACATCAGTCCTTTCTCGGGTCTCTGTCTGACTCAGAAATTAGTATTTAAGCTGCATAAATAAGCCAAAGCCGCTTTTTTCCTTTGAGACCTGCCTTGTATGAGTTTAGGAAACGTTCCAGCGATCAGAAGATTGAAAAATAGTCTAGGTCGGAGATTTCCTAGAAACGTGTTCCCATTTATAGCTAACCGGTCAGCTCTCCCCCATGTTCCTCTGTGTTTTTAGGATCCACCTGAGGGGAGACCCCTAAGTTTTTGTGGTCATGCTAAATTCCAATGCAGTCATGCCAGTTTGGGGTGGTCTCTCTCTTATATATATATATGTGTGTGTGTGTGTGCGTGTGTGTGTGTTCTTCATTGGCCCCTAGTTGAAGCTCAGGCCATCCTTTTTAACAGACTGTGGCCCGTGCACTGTCTCGGAGCACTGACGTGATTGATTTCTTCCTTTGAATGGCTTCTTTAAAGCCTTAGCTGCATGTGTTTAGGTAAGCTATTGCATAGACATGGCCAATAGTATAAGGACGCTCAACATCTCATCCAAAACCAAGGCTGATAATATGGATTTTGTCCATTTGTTTCGATGTGGCCTCTCAGATTGATTGGTGTTGGAATGATGTTTGAAGATCTTTGATGGGAATCTTGGGATACAGTCAGGCTGTTCCACAAAAATTGCGTTTGCTGCATTATGGTGCTGATGAAGGACCTGATCGGAATCACGACACCATTGGGAGCACATGGCCATGCATGCACTTCATAATCTGATCATAATCAAATTTTTGCAGTTCTCTGATTATTCAAGTGGCCAAGGTAACCGTGTACTCTGATTTCTCAGAACAGAATCAGATAAAGATTTCAGATAGAGAGAGCTGAATAGTAGAGCTCAGTAATCGGATTTCTCAGTGCATATATACATCCTGACTCCTGGCATTCGCAGAATGAGCCTAATGTAATCATACATGGTTTTCAGGTCTGCTTATCTAAGAAGCTTTACTCCTTTAGATCTTGTTCCCATAGACCTGGTGCCTGATATGGTAACCCAGGAAGTGAACACTTTTGGGGTGATTTTGAAATATCTTTTAATTTTTGTGAGCAGTGTATTTCGGAACAGTGTGCTCACCCGAGTTCTAATGGTTTTATATTCCCCAGTAAACAATGGCAGGTTTAAGCCTGCTGTACAAACAAAGGTTGGCGAGTTTGCAATTGGCTGACAGCTCCTGGTGTTAATTAGGATCACTTTAACAAATCTAGCTCCCCTCCCCTCCCTGTTTTACATGTGATCTTTATTCAGATTGGCTTCTCATATGCAGATGAGTGGCTGCATTGTTGTGAGGCAGGCAGGGCAGGTTCTGCGTGTGTTGAAGCAGACGAAGCCTCGCTTTTTGACTGCACAAAGACAAAACGCATTAACTGAGGGGCGGGGGAAACTGCCAATTAAAATCTAGAGCCGTCTCGCCGTGGGTGAGCTGATTGGCTAATTGCGCTTGGGAGCAGCACACTCTCTGAAGGCTGTAGCTCTCACCTGTTTAGTTCCACCCTCTGTCTTCCTTTGCCGCTAGCAAGGGACTTCTTTTCGTGTGCTTTAGAAATTGGAAATGAATGTGACTACCTCCTCTCTCTCCCTTTCTCTCTCTCACTCTCTCAGACAATCACAGACAGGCATCACGGTCTATTCTGGGGAGATGATGTCACCGGCATGAAGCAATCTGTGACGACATGTGTGCTGATGCTGTAGCAAGCGTTGCAGTAGCTGTTGACTCTGGAAGCAGATATCAATAAATAGCTGTTGCATGTGCTAATGTTATTAATATTGCAGTTGAAAGCTTGAGATTGTCTGGTACAGGGGTGTAAGATGATAGCTCATCATCGCAGTGTGCCAGATTTGAGTCCCAGCGGTGCCTTTTGGTTCAGTCTGGCATCCCATGCAGGCATGAGGGACGTTAGGTCAGTCAAGGAATAATCCTGTCACCGAAAAAAACCCCTGCAAATGCTGTCGCTAGCCAGCTTTGTGAAGAACTACCAACACTTATTGACCCAGGATCATGACAAGGATCAGCCCACAAGCCCACAATTGCTTAAACTGTAAGACTGTATCAATTGTAAGTCACTCTAGATAAGAGTGTCTGCTAAATGGTATAAATGTAAATGTCGTGCTATAGGGGAAGCCCATGATTTTTGTTTCTTTGTCTTTTTTGAAAATGTCTTTCATGGTTTGAGATATTGGTAGCTGTTTTATTTAATCCCGGATATGTTTTTATGATAAACAATTGGCTTGCCATTGGGTTAATTCTTCTTTAATTAAGGTAATTAAAACGTTAACCAGTTGCTATATGTTCTGGTACTGTTATGTGATGCAACTTGTCGGCAAACTAAAGTGCAAAGAAATGAATTAACGGTAATAAAATCACATACATCTACATGCTACAGTGAGTACCAAAGTAGATTAAAGCACTGTAACCTGATATAACTGGGTATACTCAGAAAGCTTATCAATAACAAATCTTCCAACCCTTCCCTGCAGAATACATACACTTGTTCACCCCAGCTATGAATAATATATACACACCACCCCTGATGCATAATGCATAACATTGTCTGTGCTGCTACTGTGTGCATATGTGGAGCAGGACAGCACTGATGAGCGTACACTAAGGAGAAAGGCCTCAGTTAGAGCTTTGCAGTGAGTAATGTCTTGCACGCCATGTCATATTAAGGCATGTTTGTACTGTAATTTATGTGTGTATGCATGTTTCCTATTTGGGCCCCTTTCTGGGACTACAATTAGTGTGAAGAAAGTGGCTTCCAGACAAAAGAGTGCATGCCATTGGAGGAAAAAGGCATAAGAACAAAAAAGCATGCACTCTCTTATAGAGGCTTTCGCTTCAGCACACTGAGATCTGATGGCTTTTGACAATGCCCCCCATTCCCCCGTGTATGTACCCCGGAGGAATGAAATCTTGGGGGCCTCTCGGCTCTTGGGAACTTTCAGCGGGTAGGCAGACCCCAGCGTGGCCACCTATAGTCTTGAATCATAGCCTCAGCGGTGTGCAACAGGTTAATGCTGAGACGACTGGGGGCGACCCCTGGACCCCCAACTAACGCCACAGAGGTTCATTAAGCAGCAAAAAGAGAGCGAAATGAGAACTGACAACGGTAAACTGACATTCAGCCAACAGGGCTAAGGAGATGTCCACGCTTATTTTAGCAATGCAGGCCTTCCTTCTTTGTATGTGTGTTGCCTTGTCTCAAGGTTTTCTGTGAGCATTTTAGATTTGTCTCCTGACAGAGGCTGTGATTAATCATGCGTTTGATGCAGATTGGGCAAAAACTAAAGCATATTGTTCCTTTTTAGGTTAAGTTTTCAGTACTTTCTAATTTAGAATTAACTTTAAACATTTTAAGCTGAATATCTGTGAAATCTCAATGGGTTTTATGGCATTTAGCAGACGCCCTTATCCAGAACGACTTAATTTAATTAATACACTCTTACAATCCAAGCAACTGTGGGTTAAGGGCCTTGCTTAGGGACTCAACTGTGGCAGAGGTGGGATTTGAACCGTGGACAGGCTGGACCATAGTCCAGTACCTTAACCACTTTATTTAATGCACCGTTAAATGTCCATTTGATCTTTTTGCTTTGACAGCTGAGGTTTTAAGAGTTATATCAGGAAATGAATATATTTGATTACTTATTTTTCATGATTAAATGACAGAAAACTAGTAACTAGCAACTCATTAGAACACCTGCAGGCAGAAAAGGGAATTGCAGGCAGAAAATGGTAATAGTGTTTCGACTAAAGATACTAAGATAAGAATGACTGCATTTACTCTACTAAATGCTGTTTTAATGAATAATAAATTAAACACTATTTGCTAAATATTTAGTCTATGTGACTATGGTAATGTCTGGTCCACGTCCATTTTGGTCAGCATCCTGTTTCACAGAATGTAATGCAGACGTTAAACAGTGCATCCCTGCAATGTGACTTAAACACATGGTGTTTAACTTTATCTTAATTTATCTAGATTTAGCTGCTGAATTTGATAACAAACAATTACTTTTGAATTTGGTTTGGCAGCGCAGTGTCCCAGTGTGTAGCACCGTCGCCTCACAGCAGGAAGGTTCTGGGTTTGATCCCAGGTGGAGCAACCTGAGTCCTTTCTGTGTGGAGTCTGCATGTTTAAGTAGCTAATTAGCGCATAGAGTGATTAGCTAAAGACATTTGGGACAGGCTGTGACGACTCAGTGTGATAGAAAGCATGTTTGTTAGCTAGTTTGCTACTTAACATGTAAAACTGATTAAATAGATAGATTAAAGCTTTGTAATGTTCACAGGTCACAAATCTTCTGGCTTGGTCTAAATACTTTGTTCTTCAAATCCACCCTATGTACGTTTTTAAAATCAGAACATAATAACAATAAATCACTTTTGAATTCTGTTAACTTTGTGAATTATGTTAACAAATGATACCTAATTCAAGCTTTGCCACTTGCCATGCTAGCTCCAGTTTTAGCACCTCCAGTGTCACTAATGCTAGCTACATTACGTCAACAATACAAACAATGCTGTATACTGTATCTGTTACAGAGATCTATATAACTAAATGAATCTTAAAAGCAAGAGAAACAGAGAGTATGATGTTAAGTTATGATTAGCTGAAGAGTTTAAGTAGCTAATTAGCTCCCTCGTTGATTAGCTAATTACATTTGTGTCAGGTTGTGACTAACCATGTTTGCTTGCTAGTCTGATACACAGCTCACAAAAATGAGGGGGGATTTTAAAATGAATATGAAGAGGATTTGAAAATAACTGATGGATAATCTGATCTTGTCCATACCCCAGTGTGTTTTGACACTCTTGGGTGACCATACACCCTACTGAACAGTCAATGTGGGGGCACTCTGGTCCAGTTTAACATGTTTACCCCCATGAATATATCACTTACTACTCAAACACCATAATTGAGTTTGCATCTGATTTTTGTAATCGAATAACTTTCTTTGTCTTTTCTGATTATCTTGTTTAATGATACGAAATCAAATGCTGCTTTTTAATTACTTCATATTCATTTTGATATATCCCCTCATTTTTGTGAGCAGTGTAATTGGACAAGGACAGGAAAAACTCTCAGCTCTTAGAGCAAGGTTCTACAAACTTTATCATGTTAGTTACAAAGCCTGAGAGTGTCATAGTTAAATGTACTATTCACAAAGTCGTACGTATTTTAACTCATGTTACTGTGTGTCTGTATAGATATCAATGAGTGTGAGCAGAGGGACACGTGCCAGCATGAGTGTATGAACACACCAGGCAGCTACAAGTGTTTATGTCCACCTGGCTATAGACTTATGACAAATGGCAAAACCTGCCATGGTAAGAAAAGTCCACTGGTACTAATGACTTTTATGATCCATTATTTGCGTAATGAGGTAAAATCCAGGTTACTAAATGTCATTGATTTTTGTTTTTCAGACATTGATGAGTGCTTGGAGCAGAGTATTCAGTGTGGCATGAACAGAATGTGCTTCAATATGAGAGGCAGCTTCCAGTGCATCGACACCCCCTGCCCACCAAACTACCAACGAGACCCAGCCTCAGGGTAGGAGATGCCCTCACATTGCATTTCCTTTTAACAAGCAATGCACATCATGAATATAGTTGTATTTAATTAGGGGATATTTCATTTTGAAAGGTGATTATGAGTCATTACATAATGAAATATCCCCTATTTATGTGATCGATCAGTGTAGCTATTGTGAACCCGGGTCTTGGCCCCAAATTATAGTGGAGGGAGTATAAGCTGAAAAATCGCATTTTTTATTTTAACCCAAGTGCATGCATTTCCGGATATATAGATATGTTCCCATTCAGAGAGATAGAAGTCTGGTCTTGTATGGCTGGAAATAACTACATGAGATCATTATTAAGATAGCAGTGTAGTGCTCAGACTTGTCTTATAATGACTTTGATTCAAACAAGATTAATGAATATATAAATACAGACACTTTGGTAAACAATTGGTAAAAATTGGACCTTCTGCGATGTCAAGTGTCTTTTTAAATTTCCTGTAGTAAAAGTTCTCACCAAAAAAAAAGTTCTACCTTTAACTATTTGGCTCCGACAATCGTCCGGTTTCAACTCGCCGTCTGTTCTGTGCGTAGTTTTTGTCTGAAGAACTGCCCTGCCAACGACCTAGAGTGCGCCCTGAGTCCCTACGCTCTGGAGTACAAGCTGCTCTCTCTGCCCTTCGGCATCGCTGCCAACCAGGACCTGATCCGACTAGTGGCCTACACTCAGGATGGCGTGGTGCACCCCCGCACCACATTTCTGGTAGTGGATGAGGATACCACGCTTCCCTTCGCCCTGCGTGACGAGAACCTGAAAGGCGTTTTGTTCACTACTCGCCCTCTGCGAGAGCCCCACACTTACCGCATGAAGGTGCGAGCGCTGTCCTACAGCATAGACCGGGCCATAGAGTACCAGACCACCTTCATTGTCTACATTGCCGTCTCAGCCTATCCCTACTGACAGCACTTTAACATGGGGAAATGCCAGGTTTGGCCATGACTCTGTATGTGTGAGTGAGAGACATGCGTGACTGTGTGTGTGTGTGTGTGTGTGTGTGTGTGTGTGTGTGAGCGAGAGAGAACGTAATTACATGTTTAGTTCCAGATCCGCCACTTGAAGAGGCCTCACCATATAAGGAGCTGTGCTACAGTGCTGAAATGGCAGACAATCATTAGAGGACTTGGAGTTAACCCTGGGGCACCCCAAAGAGAGACTGCTTTACCTGTGGCTGGACTCCATGGTGAAGCCTGAGGTCTTGTGCATTCAGACAACCCTCTTTGCTACATTTAATGAATAATAAAGGATGGTTGAGAGAGTACACGGACAAATATACACAAATGTCTACCTATTAACTTATTGGGAAGTGCTTGAACATAGGCAGTGTTTTGTCACGTGCCCAGCAGAACCATCAAGCCTTCCAATAAACAGATTTACCATCTATCTCAGGTAAGCACTGCATTCCCTTTATAAAGCATATATGTCTATGACATGTCCTTAATGACGTGTGTTTGCTCAGAATCTTGCCAATACAGGATAATACACAAGTAAATAAATCAATAAAAAGATGTATTCTATTTTTATGATTTGTATATAAGCGTTTAATTTTAACTCTGTCACGTTTTGATATGTGCTCTATTCATTTTTTAACGCTAACAATAAACGTACAATCTACAACCCCTTTGTAGTCGAATGCTCGCACAAGGTTGGCTTTCACATCTATAGCAGAAACCGTCGTCTTTTTTAATTGCACGTATAAATCTTTATTTTTTTGTTCTCAAAAAGCACAAACATCAAAAGGAATATCTTGTAAGGCAGTTTAACACCAGTTTGGTTGCAGAATTAGTTGGTTACAGTCGTATTACTGCGACAGAGACTGTTCAAACAGAGAGAGACAGGTCTGTGATATCAGATACAGACAGGTCTGTGTGATTAGATACAGACAGGCAAATCAATGATAACAGATGTACAGAGGTTTTGGATTATGAATGCTTACTGATCTCAATACAAGCAGCTGAATGGCTGAACCATTTAGGAGCACATGGACTGAATTTCATAACATGAATGACAGCAAGAGGCAGAACTTCAACAGACGTTCCAGCTCCCATATGTAATGAATGATACGTCAGATACATGCAGATTTCCATTTCAGCAGTGACGCTAGTCCAGAGCTAATAATTAATGACCTGCTGGCCTGGTCCTCTTAGAGAAAACTGTATTGGTCCCTTGACTGGATTAACCAGCTAATTTTGTAAATACAAAAAACTGATTATAATTTTGTTGGAATTAAGCAAACAAATCTTCCTACGTGTCCTATGTCATGTCTGTTACCAGTAATAATGTGTAGGCGTCCTGGTCTGTTGCGTGTGCCACCCCTTGGAGAGCTGAGACAAAGAACCCCCTGGTGAAAAGCAAATGAAACCTCACTTTACCAAAGGTGGAATACGAACCAGGATGATTTAGAGCCTTAATCCTGAGCCACCCGTGCGTGGTCTCGGTTTACACTTGTTTTTTGGCTTTATCTGTGTTTTTTTGGATGTTGGGAAGTGGGTTGGAACATGCCCCCATGTTGCACTGCCTAATTATTATTAGATACGAGAGCACTTTGACTTGAGCAGTAAAGGTTGTGAGCTAAAATAATACACCACAAATAACACTTTTGGAATGGCCATTTAAAATACAGACAATGATTAAAAAGAGTCTTTGTACCATATAATAGAATTATGAACATGAAGAGTTGCATGAAGAAGGTAGTACTAGTGATCGGTCATGAGGTCGTGATGGAAGTATCCTTACATTGGTCTTTATGCTGTATTTATGCAGAAGACAGGTCTGGAGGCCTGAAATCTCTTTTTGTATCTGATATACAGACTTGAGCAAACGTTTGGGCACTTGTGGTCACGGTGTTCTGGGATCAGCTTTCATAGTAAATACAGCAGGATGGTTAAGTGGTCTTAAGTCTTGAAATGGCTGAACATCTGCAATACTGCACTGTACTAATCCCAGTCTGACACAGCTACATGACCTGAAACACTTTAAATCATACAAAAAGAAAAAAAAAAGACCTTATACAATCATAATTCAAGGTGCCAAGCCTTCCTGAGAAAAGCCAAATAGTCTAATGGCACCAGTATGTAGGTTTTGTGTGTGTGTGTATGTGTGTGTCTCTCTGTCTCTGTGTGTGTCTGTCTGTCTCTGTGTGTGTCTGTCTGTCTCTGTGTGTGTC
>JAVSBV010000065.1:6025307-6036047 GCA_033117975.1 Parotocinclus spilosoma | reverse complement strand
TCAAATCCCACCTCTGCCATAGTTGGGTCCCTGAGCAAGGCCCTTAACCCACAATTGCTTGGATTGTAAGACTGTATGAATTGTGTGTCACTCTGGATAAGGGTGTAACTAATGTAATGTAAAGTAAATGTAAAATATAACAATATTGTTGAGTACTGTTGCTGTACATCTAACAGTAATAGATCCAAACAGAGATTTTAAAGACTACCACACAAATGTATCTCTGTTTTGTTAAAATATGACCGTTTGGTTAAATGTGTGATTCAAAAATCTAATCTTGAAAGTCCCACTGAATCTGTAAAAGGTGGATTTTATAATGGTAGTTTGTGTTTTTGGGATGTACTTACTGCCTGTTGTAAACCAGGACAGAATCCAGAGTATGTTCTCCCTCCATCAGCCCTTTCCCACCAATCACAAAGATGAGGTTCTCTGCTTCTCCCATTCCAAACAAAAAGCGTGGTGAGGGCATGGGGGGCATGCCTATCCAATCTGAACTCGCTGGATCAAACTGTTAGAAATGATACAGAGGGAAGCATTATCATGTTCAACACGATTCAACTTAACTTCATTCATCAGCACGTCATGCGCCCCTTTTATACGTCGTCATGTCGTCCATCACCCCTCCATAAAACATCACTTGGGTAGCCCAGCGTCCAGCCTGCGTGTGTTTGCATGATACATTTAAGCTTGTTTTCTACAAACGTTCTTATTATTTAAATAGATTGTTCATACTGTCCGGCTGAAATACAGTTGTGTGTAATTAATAGGTCTGTACCTGCAAAAAGTAGGAGCTGAGCTGTTCCTCTTTGCTCCGTTCATCAAAGTAAAGGCCGCCAATCACGAAAATCTGGTTCTCCTTGGTAACGAGGCTGCAGTGATTTTTGGGGATCTGATTGGATATTGCTGCCACATAGCAGTCGTTTCCTGTCGGGTCGTACGCTACAGATCCACCATCGTTAGTCATGAATATTAAGTCTCTGAGAAACATGCCAAACCTTAAATTATCATTAAGGATTCCGGGAAGCAGCTCCTCTTGATCTTCTTCCTCATCCTGTTCTTTCTGTTCCACTTCTTTATCCTCTGCCTTTTTCTTGACTTCTGGAAGTTTACCAGCCCAGGCGTCTTTGACCTGCTGCAGCCTCTTGGTGATCTCTGGGTCAGTTTGGAGCCACTCGTGCTTCTCCACCTGTTCTGAAAAGTAGCCTTCGGGTACGAGGCGAAATCGGACGCAGTCCAGAAGTGCCGGCAGCTCCTGAAGTCTGTTATCCTTGTCGTGACCAATCCATTTAATCAAGGCCTCAAATACTTCCTGCTCTGCCTCAACATTCAGTGAGTCCGAAGCCAAGACAGCCGCTAACTCACTGGGACTGAGCTGCAGGAATTCCTCATCACGGATGACCAGCTGAAATCGCTCACAAGCAAAATTCCGGGCTGACACAGCCAGACGGGGACAGTCCAGCATCAAACCCAGACGGAAGATAGCCAGACAGTTACTCAAACTCAAGCGCTTCTGCAAGAACGACACACAAACTGTAAAAATGGACGGAATCTGGAGCATATTGGCCAGGGCGAAAATGTCCTGCACGTTCTGCTCAGTCACATTAATACTGGACGTGTAGAGGTACTTCAGGATCATACCCATTACGCCGGGTTCCACGTCCTCCAACACGATCTCTCGCTGCTTGCTCTCCTCGACGCCCGACTTGAAAAAAGCCCGGAAGTAGGAGCTGCAGGCAGCAAGCACCAAGCGGTGGCAGGGAAACTCCTTGTCCTTGATCTTCAGCACGCAGTCCACCATAGTATCGTTCTCGAGCAGGTCGCACAGGCCGTCTTGCAGCAGGGTCTGCTGGTACAGTCGCGGCTCCTCCATGGCGTCTATAGGCAAGGCCATGATTGCTCCTTCAACCGTCCAACGGTCTAAAACTAATTCGTATCCTTATCCAACTTTGTCAGGGTCCAGCTCAGAAGAACGAGGCACCAGAGTAAACTTCCTCAGCTGTCCCAACACTTCAGCCAGCCTCTATCTGAGACCTATTTATAGGCTAAGCCCTCAAAAGCTGGAGGATCTATTCTGGTACTTGTGAGAAAAATGGCTGACAGCTGACACATAGCATCCTATCAGGCTGCAGCTTTTTCTGAGTCATAGCACACGACAGGTCCGATACATGAGATCAGAGGTTTTATTAAAAGTGCTTATTAAGTCCTATCACAATGATTTATTATTAAATTTTGGAGATCTACAGTTACAGACTGCAGTCCATTAGTTTCCCTACATACCTTGTTGGTCCCCTTTTACAACGTTCTCTAAAGCTCAGGACCCCCACATTTGGGTGGTGGATCAATCTCAGGATTGCAGTGACACCGAGGTGGTTTTGGTGGTGTGTTTGTGTGTTGAGCTGGTACGATTTAGACACGGCAGTGCTGCTGGAGTTTGGAGTTTGTTTGACACTGTTCTCTCACTGTCCACTTTCATTCAGCTTGTTGCCAGAGATAACAGCTCATCTGTTGCTGCACAGTTGTGTTAGTCATCCTGCAATTTACCTGTACCAATTTTCAGTCCAGTAGTGGGGTTTGAAAACTCCAGCAGCACTGCTGTGTCTGAGCCACTCGTACCCTCACAACACACTAACACACCACCATCTCATCGGTGTCACTGATCCACCACCCAAATCGTACCTGATCTGCGGAGAATTACAAAGTATGTAGACACAGCTGGATAGTCCGTAATTGTAGAACCAACAGTGCCGGCCCGTTCTGTTAGCGCAGTACGAACAGCTATGCTGTACTAATTCTAGTCCAATCCCTTATAGACTCATACAGGTTAAATATATTACAACATTTGAAATCAAATGAGCCTACTAACACACAAAGGAATGATTAATCCAACCCAGAAGCTTCATTTGACTCATGGAACAAAAAAAAAATCTAAAGTGAGTGTGTGAAGTTTTTCCACAGCAGCTGAGTGAGAAGAGAGACTGAGCACTTGTGTAAGCGTACAAAAATATAACCCTGCATGCAGAGATTAGCAGCAAGAACCACAAACATGATTCACTACTAAAATCACGCAGCTTTATTTAAATATAGGATTAGCTCACCTTTAACAGAGCGCGTTAAAAGAAAGGAAGAGCACAAGGTGTGGGAACAATAATAATACTATAACTTCATACAAGGAAAGGAAAACAGTAATACTGTAGATTTAGGCAGGCTTGTATCGCCGAGCACATTACGCATTCTGCAGACTTTTTTGCAGCCTTGCCATCTTCTGAATTGTCGTAAACAGTGCCAGAAATAGTCATCAAATTGTTCAAATTAAAATCTACATTTAAGTTCTTTATACAACCTTTACTCTTATAAAATACTGATATTCGTTACAAACATCCTCGAGTCCAATTTAAGTTGTATGCTGCCATGTGGAGCTACAACATCTAAAATACTTAATCGGTAAAACGTCGGCCTCCCTACTCTGCCTTTTCTTTACTAGGATCCGTAGCGGGGGCAGCAGCCTCGGTTTGGGGGCTTGGAGGGGGAACAGGGGCTGGAGGAGGAATAGGATCAGGATCATCAATAAGAGCCTGCCTCCTTTCTTGTTCCTTAATGAGCTGAATCAGACAGTAGGTCACAAACAGGACGGTGATGGTGGACAGAGGGAAACCTGAAGGAAAGACATTGAAGTAACAGGGATAGATTTATTTATATTTACACACTAAATTTGGCATTTTATCTTATCTTAAGTCCAGAAACTAGAACAGGGAATTTCTTTTAAAGAGTTCATATAACAATATGGGTAATTAACAAATTAATTTGTGTTTTAGTCTTAATTGCCAATAGTTTAGTAGTCTTTATTGGAGTTTAGTTTAAATGTCCTGGACCCAGATATAACAGGAACCATCAGAGATCTAGAAGAGTCAATAACTCAAGGGGTTAGAGCTCATTTTGGCTGCACACAGAAGTCCAAATTTTGGCAGGTGGTCTTAAATTCCCACACTTATTTCTTGTTGTTCTACAGTAATGGGCACAAACCTTAAGTATGGAAATAAAATAAGGTTAATTAGAAAAGTGCTGAGCTTTAAAAATAGATTTAAAGGCAAAGAGAGGAGCAAGAATGGACAGAAAAATGCAATGAATACTAAAGTTATATGAACAACTTTAGCTACCGAATTCTGTGGCTATTGGAGTGGGCAAGAGAGAAGGTAAACCATAAAAGGTTAATCACATTGATCCAATCTGCAGGTGATTTAACTTTCAGAAGTGTCCAGGTGATCGCCATCTTACCTTTCAGCAGTAACCTCTTAGCGACAACTTTGGTGAAGTCAAGACTGTTGAGGACCAGGATGTTGTAGAGAACAATGCTCCAGAAGTTGAAGGTGTTAAAAGTGGCCCTTATTCTACGAGACATGGATTCAGACATCGCTGTCTGGGGGGGGGGGCGGTAGGAAATTATAATCATGAGCAGCAGCAATGTTAAAATGCTCCTTCAAATCAGTACAGGGTTTAGATTTTTCATTAACGCATCCTTTATAACTCTAGTTACCTCAATGGATATAAAGGGTTCAGTGGAGAAGAACTTGGCTACCCACAGCTCAAAGTTAAGGCCAAAGCAGTTGAAGAAAGCCCAGAAGAAGACCACCCAGCTCGGCCCCAGCCACAGTGCGGTGATGCCGTATGTACAGAGCGAGGCGATCAGCTCGTCCAACACGTTGTCATGCTTTCCACCAAGGTGGTTATACACATACCTGTACAGGTCATACTGATATAACTGCTGCTACACAGTAACCCAAACAGTATATTACAGGATTTTGTCCTCTGCAGAATGTTTTCTTAATCTTTGCAGTGAACATACAAATTTATTCATAATAATTTATTGTAACTTACTTGCACAGCCAGTCGTTGATTCCTCTGTCAAAGTGCCTTGAGAAAGAAAGTCAGGTCAGCCTAGAAACCGTAGATGTTAGATCAATGACGTGTATAAGACACGATACGAAGCAGACACTTACGTCTCAGAGAAGACGTAGAGCATGGTGATGCATTTGGGAGGTTTGGGGGGATCCAGGTGATCCAAACGAGACACAATGTTTATCACACCAAACATCACTGCTGCTTTCACCCAGTCATAGACCAAATTTAAATACGCCAAACCAGCTGTAAGAGATACAGCAAGCAATGGTATTAGAAACATTCCTAATTTAAGTACAAAAGCCTTAATAACATTAATAACACACCGATTGCCCAATCTGAGAGATTTTTCAACAGCTTCATATCACTGGGAATGGTCAGAATGTACATGAAGTGGAACAGGACGGCCACTATTACGACGGTTCCCAGATTCAACAAGGCCTGGATTGAAATGCTCCACATCTCCCTTTCTTTTCTGCTCAGGTCTGGGTTATTCGCCTGTTAAAAGATAAAACAGTTCACCATTTCCCATTTACTCGTAATCAAATTTTACACCCACATTATTTTCTTAGACTGGCTTGTGATCCGGCTGTGATTTGGTTGCAGACACAAGAAAAAAAGAAACAAATCAAATCAAAGGAGCCCTGAATTTCATGCTAAATATGCTTTAGTATAGATGGAATCATTGGTCATATTTACCTACACTGCATTAACACAGTACGCTGCAAAATGTTTATGTAACACTACCAAGTGGTGCTAGTTTAAAATACAAAGTGCAAATACGCAAAAGTAAAAAGGATAAGTATTAGATATGAGAAACACTAAGTTATTGATAGATCAGTGATAATGTTAACCTACAATGAATAGCCACAAAAAAAACACTAGGAAAGTATAAAGACAGACCTGAATGTAGAACTTATCAAAGGTCATGATGGGTCCAAAGTAGAAGAATGGAAGGTAGAAGTTGTATTTGAGCAGCTCCAGGATGCTGAAGTGGCCCTCCCGTCTCTCACAGTTCTCCAGTGCAAAGCTCATACAGCGCATGATGGTGAAACCACAACCTCCATAGAACAACGCAGGTCGCAGAGCAAAGTCACCGCTCACAAAGCCTGCCTAGAAGAATCATATCAACAAACATTATTTACATCTAAGTTGCGAACCTCACCTCACCTCACCTCACCTCACCAGAGAAAGGATATGAAGTGGACATACCCAGTCAGTGAGCACTGGTTTCCACCCTGATTTGTATCACATATGCTAATTTAATTATTACACCTGTATTGTGTACCTGCCAGGAAACAAAGGGCTCCATCTTAAAGGTGGCGAGTGTGACGAGTCCAGCGGTGAAACACAGCCACCTGAGTTTGACGAGTGAGATGCTGTACAGCAGCACACAGTGTGAGAGGATCAGCGTCAAGTAGGTCCAACCCATAGTGGTGAGAACTGCCAGAATACCGTACGCCATGTACGCCACAGACCTGAACTGTTAAGAGCAAACATGCACAATGTGAGGATGCGCTCATGTCATTAGCAATGGATCTCACAGCTTCCACTTCTAGCAGGTAAAATCAGGTAAATATGCTTCATTTAGGGTAATAGCTATTCCAGGAGTGGTCTTTGGGCCGGGCCAGCTCAAGGACCCCTAACAGGCCCTTTAAATAAAAAAAAGAATTAAAGTCTTAAAGAGTCTTAAGCCAATTATAGCTATATACAGTTACGTAATGTCATGTGGCCTACATTTAGCTGATGCTCTTCTCAAATCCAAATCATAAGTGTGCCATAACTCATAAGTGTTGCTCAGGGACAACAGTGGCAGCATTAAAGAGCCGGGATCTGAACTCACAGCCATCTGATTAATAGTCTAGAGGTAGTTTTTTAAAATCATGATAATGTGTTTACTATACACCCTGCTGAAAATACAAGCACTGTCCAGCATCAGAGCCATGCTAGTTTAAGCTGGTGTGGTGCTGGTTTTGCTGGTTGTCCAGCATAACCTTGCTGGCATAAGCTGGCTGCCCAGTATGGTCTTGCTGATTTTGTTGTTCAACCAGCATGTGCTAGTCACCAGCATACTCAGAAAAGACCAGCATGCACTGGTCACCACCATCCAAACACCAGCAAAGACCAACATGTGCTGGTCACCAGAACCCCCAGCAAAATCATGTTCAAAACACAACAAACACTGGTCACCACCAAGTCCGGCATCATGCTGGTCTGTTTTTTTTTCAGTAGGGCAATGAGAGCAAACCCAAGCAGAATAATACTTAGTTATTCTTGTTATTCAAAACTTTATTGCACGTGTAAATCTTTTGGGTTTTGAGTACTTACACAGGGTTTGAACCTGTGGACTTAAGGGATCAACAGATAGAAGACAAACATAGTACGTAAGCAACTGGCAGTTCGTTATTCATTTACTGGTCACTGTGCTAATGCTAAAATACTCAAAACACTGAATAGACCGTTGGATCTATACTGCGCATGGTAGTATGTCGGTTGCTACCCTCTAGTGGATTAATAAAGAATTACTGTAGTCAGAGATGCAAAACGATGCAAAAAAAAAAAAATGCTTCAAAAAGAGAAACTTAAACATGTGGGGACATGGTGATTAGGTCAGGAGAATGTGTTAGCTCTACCATATTTAGTACATTTCAGATTCAGCCAATTAGCAAACAAGCAGCACAGTGACAAAGTGCAGGATTGAGGCTTGCAGGTGGATTCATTGCTGTTCTGTAGTAAACTATTATTTAAACCTATTGAGACAGACCTGAGGAGCCAGCATGGAGCAGATCTTGCCAAATAAGACATGACCGGACAGGGCGAAGATGATGTGCTCGCGGAAGGTGGAGAACCACATCATCCACTCCGAATCAGCTGTGTCCTGCAGATGAGAATAGAGGTGTTAACCATGTTCAACAGTCACACCGAGGACCATGGTGGCAAGGTTCAAATCTCACCATTTTCCTGCCAAAGTAGTACCATCCGGGCTGAATGTTGGACTTGAAGGACTTTCTGTTTGCATTTGCTTAACAAGGACAAACAATGGAATTTATAATGAACATTTGTCATCGTTTGACATCACATAAACATTCAGTTACTTTAATATTTTTACATGTAGCAGGTCATAAGGCTGAGAAACTGATTGGCTCACAAAACCCAGTCCTGCAACCTAACACAAAGGATAAAACAAAATATGTATTCTATGGAATACGTAAATATTAATATGTTATTCTTATATAAAACATAGAAAGATTTTATCAAATGTTAGTAAATGCTTTAAAGCAATGTGGATTGTATACAAGGTACAGATACCATGGTTTTCCATGGTTAAGTTCATAATATTTAGACATTACGATGATAACTTAATACATTAATTTATATATTTTATATATTTTTACATTTTACTCTCTTTTTTTAAAATACGTTTTCACTTTATTTTTTACTCATACTGGAACACCTCTACCCACTGTGCCACGTTCGGCCAGCAGAGGGAGACAAATGCACATCTCTATTGTCCTCTAATATGGATAATAATACTACATGCAATATTTGGACACAGCCAGTTGACCTGTCTGGAAGGTACAGTTGGGACTTGCAATGGCTTGTTATTGGTTTTATTACATATTTACACACATTTCTACACACTTATTCAATTCTATGTTGACTGTTTGTCCTTGAAAGCCACTCTCAGCTTTTTGTCATGTGACACAGGGGGCTAGGAAATGCGGGACCTTGCCATCCTATTTTTCTTTCCCTCTCTAGTGTATTAATACGGACACATGATCCAAGCTGCGTGGACTGCATAGCTCCAGCACCTGGCTCTGATCTACTGCTCTGGCCTTTCACTCAGACAATACAGTAGGCCTGTGTGAGAGAGAAATAAATAGAACAAGGCTGATGTGATGGCTGGAAAAGTTTGAAAGCTTTGGGGTTTTATGAATTTCAATTCATACATGTACATTAAATCCATCAAGCTGCTGTGTGTATGTGTGTGTGTGTGTGTGTGTGTGTGTGTGTGTGTGTGTGTGTGTGTGTGTGTTCTCACACTTACAGCTGGACACGTCAAAAATCCAGCTGGCAGCCCAGAGCATTGCCATGGACAGCACAACGTAATAAAAATAGAGCTCATACTTTGGAAGGGCTGCTTTGACCCCCATAGTGTTTCACAAAAACGCAGCCACACACCAGGCTCCTAAAAGCAAAGAAATGGCAAAATATTAAATAGCTAATTATCCACTTATTTACCACTTAAACAATAATGATCATCTAAGTACCTCTTTAGTTAGTGGTGTGTCATGTTATTTATTTGTTATGTACTTATAATAAACTTGTTACTGACCCATCACTCTTACCTTTTTCCACTGCTTGGGTTAGACACTTGTCTTATTATGCTTTATGACCGTATTGTTTTTGTATTTATACCCAATTATTCATGTACCAATTTATATTTTTTTTAGTCTTGCATGCTTACCCACTACCAGTTTATTCATGATTATTAGTATTTGAGATGTTTAGTTTTTCAGAATCAATAATCACTTGTGACGAGAGCTTAGAGAGCAAGTTTACATTACTAATAAGCCTCGTACTGGCCAATATAGAGCAAATTTATATATATCTATATAAATAATATGACTATGACACTGCTCACAAAAAGTAGGGGGTATTTTAAAATAGAAAGTATTCATAAAAGAAGCATTATTTCATTAAACAAAATCATCAGAAAAACAAATGGAAAGTCAAGTAAAGTTTACGCAAATAAAATGCAAACTCAATTATGTTGATTGAATAGTACGTGATATAAATGGGGGTGAATTTAACATAAGCTTGTCAAACTGTACCAATCTGTGAGTGCCCCCAGATTGGGTTCAGTAGGGTGTATGGTCACCCAAGAGTGCCAAAACACACTGACAGTGATGGGGCATGGACAGGATCAGATTATCCAGCAGTTTTTGTGGAATCCTCTTAATAATCATTTTGAAATCTTCCCTCATTTTTATGAGCAGTGTATATATGTAGACACACACACACACACACACACACACACACACGTCTACGGTAATGTCTGGCCAGCGTCCCGTTTCACAGAACACGATGTGTATGTTAAACGGCTCATACCTGTACTCAGTAAGGCTCATATCTGTTTTGTCCCGTTTCCGTCATGTCATCCTACCTGACTGCCACTCCTCGTTGAGTTGCCTCTCGCTGTTTTGCTCGTCATCCTCCTCATCATCATGTCCATTACTGGTCAGCCCTTTGGCGTCGTCCTCGGGGCTGTCATTAGGACTGTCCCCCACACCCTGGTCCTCCTGGTTAGAGCCTTCTTCAACCGGGCTGCATTTTGGCCCGTTGGATCCAGCCTGCTCATCTTCATCAGGCGGACTGCTATCGGAGGCACCGTCGTCATCATCGCTACGTTCCTGCTGGAGCAGCCTCTCCATAGAAGCTCGGAGCTCCCTCAGATCCTCATCCTCATAAACACTAAGAGACAAGGCTACGACTCAAACATTTAGCAGGAAGACGTGTACTGAACAGACACGCAGGTCTGGGTCTGATCCTTACTCTGTGTCTGACTGCTCATCCTCTTTGTCCTCCAAGTCCTCGATCTCCAGATTGTTGTCCTGTGCAGAGGCACAATCAGGTTCTGTAGAGCCGCTGAAGAATTGACTGAGATCAGGCAGGGAGCAGGTCCTCAGCATCTGACAAACACACAAACAAACACACACAAACACATTATCTGAGTGAACTCTTACAGTCTTACAATCCAGCTCAACTCCTTCGCTCACAGGGTGCAGGACTTCTTTCAGTACCTAGAATTAAAAAAGTAACAGCAGGGGGAAAAGCTTTCTCATA
>JAVSBV010000065.1:6009499-6020656 GCA_033117975.1 Parotocinclus spilosoma | reverse complement strand
AATCGGACCAGCCGGTTATTAGGACCAAAACGATCACGTCCCGATGTGGTCCCATTAACCGGAATCGACTGTATATACATCAGGCTACAATTACTGCTGGTTCAAGAGGAACTGATTAGACAGTTCTTGGAATATTTCCACAGCAGTCCATTTGGAGTCCATATGGGCCAGGAAATTCTCTGTATGATCATGGAGGTGGCTTGGTCGCACACCATGAGAAAGGCTGTGTGGCTGTATGCCCAAGTATGTCAGAGTTGCCAAGCATACAACCACCCCAGTGTCAAACCAGGCTTCTTACTACAGCAAACTGAAGCAAAATGGCAAAATTATTGTTGATGCCGCTTCTGGCCCAGAAACACTTGTGTAGTAGCAGACTGCGATTCAAATTGGACGGAATAGTTTCCTCTGAGAGATACAAACACTTCCATGTGTATACTCTATGCGTACATTGTGTCTGACCACTGCCCCAAAGTGTTATTAAATTAATGGCCAATCTTTGTAATCCTGGGGGTAATTCAGTAAATGACAACACCATGTCATTCTTAAACAAGCCTCACTGAAAGAGCTAACATTATTAAAGGTCATACTAGCCTAATCTGAGCTGCAACTGGCCATTCCCAATGCTGTCCATAAATCCAGTGGGGTCACTCTAGCGATGTTGGCTTTGGGGCGATCTGTTAACAGCCAATTTGGGACCTCATACACAAGGGACTGACACTTCACGCTACTCTATATGACATACTACATAATTACTCGGTTTTCACGAGTGACTTAGAGTAGCTTGTTTTTTTCCTCTTTCTTTGCCAGAGGTCTTTTTCTTGAGTGCGAAATCCTTCTTTCCTTTGCTTCAATAATATTTCAATCAAATCTAATAAGCCATGGCAACCTCGCAAGGTATAAATATGGGAAGTCTTTATTAAAGCTGGGATGTTGCTCCGAAAGGTACAGCCCACGCATTTTATCGGCTTCATTGACTCGGCTCAGGTTGAGGTGGATATATAAGGTGCTGTTGAGTCAAATTATTGCAACCTGTCAGCTAATTAGTGGTAGATTTTGAAATATTTTTTCTCAGATTTTTCTTTCTTAGGGTGAATCAATCAGCATAACAATTGTTTCTTAACTGAGTAGATTCATTGAGAGCTAAAGTACTCGATTGCAGTGATCTGTTTTAAAAGGAACACATGTCTTACTCCTTTTGCCAGTAATGAAACAAATCTGTTCTTCTGGTGTCTGGGCAGTACCCCTAGTAAAATGAATAGATTGTCACAGCATTTAGAGCAGGAATGGGAAACTTTATTTACACAGTCGCTGCTTGTTTCATGCCCCTCGGGGAGGGTGTTATGGGGGTATCTATTTTCGATGGCATAATTGCCCATACTTGTTTTTATAGTCGACTACAATAAGTAAATATTTCTGAGGAATGCTTGCTTTGATTTAGTTAACCATTAAAGCATTACTTCTGCTTTTATTCCATGCTTAAAGTTCATATTGTGTTTTTCTAAAGCTTATATGGCAGAGTTTATACCAGTTAGATGAGATCATGCCGTACTCACTGTGAAAGATTGCCCCTATATATATATATATATATATATATATATATATATATATATATATATATATAATGTGCCATCTATAGGCCATTCTTAGTAATGCCTGTTGTGCGTAATAAAACCTGTAGACTATTCATTTATACATTATCTTCAGCTTAATCCACACGGGGTCGCGGGCCAGCCAGTGTCCACTCTGCAACTCTTGAACAACCCTAGATGGGGTGCCAATCCATTGTAGGGCGCACACACACACATAGTCATGCACACACTAACACACGTCATTGGACTGTGGAGGAAACTGGATTACCCAGAGTAAAACCACATAGATACAGGGAGGACATGCAGACTCCACACAGAAAGGACCCAGGCCGCTCAACCCTGGTATTGAACCCAGGATCTTCTTGCTGTGAGGCAGCGGTGCTACCCACCGAGCCACCGCGCTACCCCCTGTAGACTATATTTATAATAATACAACGGTTTTCTTGGTAGAACCTTTGAAGACCTCCTCCATCCATGAATTGCTTTTGATAATTTTTTAGTTTACTGGGCTTCCTAAAATGTAATTGATATTTACAGATTTAAGTACTTTTAAAGAATCCAAGATACATATCAACCAGACTATCAAGGGTCGTATGTGTTTTACACAACACATTAGGGGGTCCTGGGAGGATTACGGGGGGTCATGCTGCATTATTACTGTAGTGATTTACCACTGTAACTGCATTACAATAAATAAGATTAGAATGTATTTTATGGTAGCCACCTCGTTTCAGGATGCATACAGTGCATGCTGGCTGTGACTGTGATAATATAGAAATGTAAGTCTTTAAAATTGAATTGGAATCTTATATAAAATACTTTATTTATAACGCATTCACTCAAATGCTTGTATGTCGCCAATGAGTGAAATTAAACTAAACTAATCCTGATGATTTGAGAATAAAACATCATTGTCAGAAGCAGAAATAACGGTGAATGTGTGTGCGGATTGTACAGTTTGTGCTTGTTAGGACAAACAGGGTAATGGGGTAGAAGTTGGCTAGTGATTAGGCTGTTCTCTGTAGGACATTTCTTCACTAATGAAGAGCAGACTAAAGAAGTGACCTGACTCTGTGGTCTCGTAATGGCTTTTTTTCAGAAAAGGGGTTTCATTAGGGAGAGTATTTAGAAAAAAAGGGGTCTGTCGAAAATGTGTGAGAAAGAGGAGTAGACAGGACAACACAATTTGTAGCTGAAGATAAAGAGATGAATCCTATAGTTTCCATCGGAGCTTAGGCAAATAATTTGCATGAGCAGAAAATAAATTGGACTTTAAATTGCTTCTTTGCTTTCTTCTTCCAACTATTTTAAGTTGCATGTCGCACTTTGGAAGCAGCTCATTTGCATACAGGGTTCAATTTCAGCCTACTCTTGTGAAGAGGCTGTTTTTGCATTCCGCTGTATAATTGATCTCTGCAGGTCACGCTAAATGTGCGTGGGTTGCATCAAAATGTGAGATTGTAGTACTCTGTACCGGCCTTAACGTTGCAGTCAGGAACATTATCGTTTTAACTTGGCCTGTAGATGTTTTAGAACACAGATTAGACCGCATGCAATACACTCTGACTCAACAGCTCTTGTGTTTATGATATTTATCACGTTTGCTAAAATCACATAATTGCACAACCCGGCTGTTGAACCTAACAGTATGGATGTTTTATGTTTTTCTTTCAGGCTATATTTAAGAGCAAAACCAAACAGCTTTTACATTGGGTTCAGTTAGGCGTGGAGAAAGGTAGTCATTCCAAGGCCCATCAGTAGACTGGAAACCCAAGGGGACCCTAAAGAACTAAAAGATTATCCACTATAAGGAACATTTCCTGTGTGAGAACCAATGGTTTGAATTAAAATGGGGCTCCAAACTGCCTAAGCAGTGTAAACTGACTAACAGAAGAGAATGAAATCATGTACCAGATGCCTTTAGTCAGAGTGACTTTAAATTAAGCTGAGAAGTTGAAGGCAATGGGTCTTGCAAAAGGGCTAAACAGGAGCAGATGGGGAAAAATGGGATTTGAACTTTTAATATTCCATCTATGTTAAAGCCTTAACCAATGAGCCACCACTATGGAGAACTGTAAAAAAAAATTAAGGCTACTTATGTTTGCTAAGGAAACATTTGGGTGCCGTTAAAAGTAGTATTGTTGACACCAACAAACCCAAACCAAACCCAGCTTTAGGGTTCATATGAGTTATGTGGGGGGTTGTGGTGGCCTAGCGGTTAAGGTACTGGACTCTGGACCTAATGGTCCAGGGTTCAAATCCCACCTCTGTCAAGCTGCCACAGTTGGGTCCTTAAGCAAGGCCCTTAACTCACCATTGTTTGAATTGTGAGATTGTATCAGTTGTAAGTTGCTCTGTATAAGGCTGACTGCTAAATGCCATAAATGTTAAGTAAATGTTTAGTACAGGTAAGCAATATATAATATACAGCTTCTTCATGGGGTCTCAACCATTTTCAGATCAAAGCTATCTATTTATATAGCGTAACAGCTTTTTAGTGTAAGAGTCAAATTAAATCATACGACAGAATCAAAGAATCTTGAGCTATTTTCATTGCACCTATTTAATGAGAAATACACCAAAGTCTAAAACAAACAAACTCAAAAAGCATTGCATTCATGTGCAATTTCAACACTGCAATTTCTGACCCAGTGTAAAATAAAACTTTGGTGGCACAGCACTGGGATGAATGTGTGAAATTAATCAGTTGAGTGAGAAAGTCTGGGATAAAATGTAGAATACATCAATAAATCAGTTTAATAAATCCATAATGAAATGTAAAAACCTGAAATAAAAAAAAAATGTGTTTTTTGTGTTTTTCCTTTACTCTCCTGCATCAGTCAGATTATGTACATACAATTCCCCCAGAGGTGTTTCAAGCAAAAAATATTCTTGATAATTTGATTCTTACTTCAAAATATTCAGAGTTTGCACAGCTATCTGGAACCAATTCAGTTTGAATTCCGAGGTTTCACTGTATACTAAACTCCTCAGTTTACGATAAATTCAACTTCGTCGTAACAGATCCCCATCGTAATCGGGGAGAACCTGTACTGCTTCTCCTTTGAGTATAGGCCCTCCAACCACTACAAGAAGCTTCATCATAAACTTATGGTCTGTAGCCCAGCTGCTGAGAAACCATGTTTGATATCAGTTCAACCCATGACCAGTTTTTAAGTTGTCCCATCATTCCATGATTAGATTGAGACGTCCACGCTCATGGATGTCAACATGGATGGCACTCTTGATCATTATCTCTGACCATACCATTTAGGTACCACAAGGCACCAATTTTTTCATTCAAAATTTAAAATCAGTTTTAAATCATGTCCCTTGTGTCATCTAACAGTCGGCTGAAGTTTTAATAAATCCTAAAATGGCAGGAAATCTTCATCCTATCCTTACCGTAACCTTGCCCTCACAGTAACACATTGTCTGTATGTACCTGACAGGATTTGGCAGCGCTGGTCTGTGAAGTGTGTGTTCTGGTGTTTTCGGTGACTGACAGACGTAGTTTTCACCGCACAGCTCAGCTCCGCCTCCTCCTCAGGGAAAACCAGCCGCAAACTCCCATCATCCTGGTGGGCAACAAGAGTGACCTGGTACGCTCCCGAGAGGTCAGCACAGAGGGTAAGTCCACTAGAGTGTCTTTTTTACGTATTTTTAAGGCACATAAAGAGTACTGTGCAAAAGTCTTAGGCCACCTTCTTTAGATTTGATGCTTCAGGAACGGTATAATGACCATATACTGTATTATCAGTCTATTTATCGCAATACCGTCCAAAAATACATGAATTATTATGTAGTATGAAAAAAGACAAAAACAGATTCCATAGGAAGTATTTAGCAGGGAGAGCCAAGTTGACCCTTCTCTAGTCTGAAGAAGCTTGATTAGGAATTGTTTTGAATATGAATAAATGCTGACTGTTGCCAGCCCAAGCCATTTAATTTAAATTTTTGTGAGCAGTATAGTTCTGAAAATGTAGTTTTTTGTGAGAAATATGTTATAAGTGATACCATTGTTAAAACAACAAATCTTATGGTGGCCACATGGTCACACGGTCACATGGTGTGCATGACATATTTGATGGTGCTTAAAACCAGAAGACAAACGCATGAATTCCCTTGTTTTGAAATGACGGCAAACCTCATGTCAAACCATGATCTAGAAAAAGCCATCATAAATAATGGTCGTCATGGTGACATTCCTGGATAATAACTCCTGATTGTGAGTGTTGATTTAGAACTCTGATTACATTGGATGTACAGGATGTGCAGACTCCACACAGATGTACTCTGCACCCCAGCCAGGCAATCAGAAACACATATAACTGTGGCCGTACTACAAACTGTGGTACTGCCCAGCTCACACTTCTTGCTTCCTGTGTGTGTTGATTTCAGAGTGTGTGTGAGTGTCCTGTGTGGGTTCCAGCTAGAGAAATAGAAGCTTGGCAGATTGATGAAAGTAGGGATGCACACTGGCAGAGGACTAGCAGCAGCATGTGTGGGAGGAGAGAAGGATTTAAGGTTTAACATGAGGCCTTTCTTACACAAACGCGCACACCTACAAATCCACACACGCTTTTGTTGTACGTCTGCATGCAGATTTTAAAATGCTGACACTGAACCAAATGTGCACACTCTGCACACACGTTACGCACTACACACACGTTGGGACTGTGCCTTACCAAAAATCTTAAACAGTGTGTATAAACGCCTAACAGTGCCAATATGAAAATATAGTATGCTTAGGTTTTAGCTTAAATTTCCCTGCTCATAAATGCAAGATGGGGCTCAAAATGCGAATTCAGATCTGATAATTCCATTCGCATTTGCCATACTTGTCTTGATATTTTATTCGCACAGAAATAATAAATGAAAATGTGTTTCATTAATATGTTTCATGTGATGTGTATGCAGTAATGGGGTCAAAATGTTGGTACAATTCATTTTGAAATGTAAATATTAAATTCATCACTATTCTCGAAGATGGCAAAATTGGAATGTTAATGGGGAAACAATGACTCTTCATTTTGCAATAACATTGTCTCGCCCCACTGCACTCGTTCTGAGGCAAAGTGGTCATTAAAATGCATTGGCCCAATTGCCTTTTCATTTTCTCCCACCTGTCAGTCATCAATAAGGGTGGGGTTACAACATGGAACGTAGGACAGGTCGTAATGGGAATAATGGCTCTATGAAGAAAACCTTTCTCTTATGGCTGCATTCTAGTTTCAGATTGTTGTACTATTTATTTTTTATAATGTGGGTTTGGGTTTATCTGGAAAACCATTACCGGTACTAGGATGAAGGAATTGTAAGATTTTATATTCAATTAAGGAAATTTAATTTCATGTGCGGTTTCATTAGGTTTTCCATTTATTTTCTTGACTGCTTAATCCTGGACAGGGTTGTGAGAAAGCCAGTGCCTAGTCAACGGGCATGGGTGAAACCTTAGACAGGGCACCAATCCATTGTGGGGCACACACACACACACACACACACACACACACACTTATTCACCAACTCACACAATAAGGGGCACAATGAGCCTAACACGCATTTCTTTGGGCTGTGGGAGGAAACCGGAGTACCTAGAGTAAACCCATGCGGACACAGGGAGGACGTGCAAACTCCACACAAGCCAGGACCTTCTCGCTATGAGACAACAATGCTTCCTACTAAGCCACTGTGCCAGCCTAGACTAGGTTTAACAACACTAAATTATTCATGTCACACCTAATGTTAATATTCTGTACAGTAAACATGACTCAAGGTGAAGTCATATCCCACTGCTTTGTCAGTGAATTTACTACTAATTTACCCTCTGTAAGAACACTGTAAAAGGTCTCTGGTGCACTGATTTGTTTTTGAATCATCATTTTGAGCCCAAACTTGCATATATGAGTGGGCTTTCATATTAAAGTTCATTTTATTTAAAAATCTCAGCCAACTGTTAAGGTTTCGAGTTGGGATTAGGGTTAGAGGTTATGGTTCAGGATTAGGTGTGGGGTTAGAGTTTAGGTTTAAGGGTGTGGTTAGGAGTCTGGATTTAGGGCTGATGGTGTGGTTAGGTGTAGGGTGTAGATTTGAAGGCATAGATGTAGGGTTAGCTATAGAGTCAAGGTTTGCGGTTAGGATCTATGTTTGAGTTATGAGTTAAGCTCAAGGTTATGTGTAGATAATAAATTATAAAGTTGCTCATGGGCCCAGCAG
This sequence comes from Parotocinclus spilosoma, assembly GCA_033117975.1. NCBI lineage: Eukaryota > Metazoa > Chordata > Actinopteri > Siluriformes > Loricariidae > Parotocinclus > Parotocinclus spilosoma. The sequence goes on along the minus strand of JAVSBV010000065.1, from coordinate 6,012,851 downwards.
TAGTGGCTTGGCGGGGTTTGGACTTGGACCATGGATCTTTCAGTTTACAGTTCAGTACCTTAACCATCATGCCACCACAGTCCTGAAACAGTTAGGTGTAGCAGTTAGGCTTTAGTCTTGGAAAGACTTTAGGTTAGGGATTAATTTGAGGCTGGTATAGGATTAGGGTTTGGGAAAGAGTTAGATTTAGGGTTGTGTCTGTCTGGCAGTCTGTATGTATTTGTGACCAAAGTGCATGGGACAGAATGAGTGCATGCTTTTCAGACTGATTTGCGTAACGACACTGACACTGTGCATGTGTGTGTGTGCACTGTGTTACATGATATTTGGAGGTGTTGAGTGGAAACCAAAATGTTCTCTCAAACTCTCAAACAGCCCTCAAGATATTCAGGCATCTAATGCCATCAGGGACAAATAGACATTCATTAATGTGGAAGGTTTCAATTGGTGACAAATTGGTGAAAAGTATCGTTTATGGTAACTTTGTTATCCTACATAATATAGTTATCTATCTGTCGCGGTCTCTGTCTCCCTCCTTCAGACAGGATATCTTGTGTGGGTGAAGGTATAGCTGAAGCTCTGTAATGAGCTTTTTCATATGGAGAGGCACGAATTGCTCTCCGAGTGTAGTGTTTACAGCGAAAGGTGAGGATGAGGATGAAAAAAAGATGAGAACGGGGACAGAAGGGTAGAGCAGGAGACCTACACAATTGAACCGCATTAGTGAAATTGTTTTTCTTCGCTCACTATTTCCCTTGAGCCTATTCAATTCCCAGGTTGTACTGCCGAGTGATCCTCGGCTGCATGTGTACGACACGAACAACACTTACGAGCAGCAAGTGAGAAAGCTCAAATCTAGGGATTAGTCGTAGAAATATGAGGCTCACATTCTTCCCCTAGACAAGTTTCATTTCGGAGAGGGTTGTGTAAAAAATCTACACAGATTTCATACAGTAAAGGTTTCTCATTTATATTTTGTTTTTCCTCAGGCATCTTGGTTGTTAGTCACTGCTGTTTATGCAAGTCCAGATACTTTTGGCTACGATTTATTAAATTCATTGTGTCTAGCTTTGCAAATTTTCATAGTTCTTAGAAGGAATAACAGTTGGGATGAGAAAGTGTGCTAAATGTGTTTGGTTTAATCGCAGTATTAAAACTCAAAATGAAAGCATTAAAACTTGTTAATTCGTTTCAGAAGGCTAGTCGAGAACACAAAACAAATTCGTTTTTCCCATAAGTAATTGTATAAGGCATTATTTGCATAATATAATGGAGTTGTATAGTACAGGTGCTCTTTAATTTATGATGGGGTTATATTCACACAAAGTTCATTGTATCATGAACTGAGTTTAATGACTCTTTAGTTGACCGGAGGCAATGATAAGTTACTATTTAAAGCCTACAGTTGATCAAAATAATTAACACAATGCTTATTTTCCAATAAAATGTTGAGAAATCTCATATAATTTAGTGAGTAATGGAATAAAAGCAAAGCAAAAGCAAAACACTCTATTGGTGAACTCTGGGCACTAGCATGGCTACTAATGCTAACTAAAGCCCATGTTCTGGAGGATTCAGTTCCTGTTTTCCTTTTCTGTTGCCTATCAATAATAACCTTTTTAAGACCCATGAAAACGTAATAATACTAAGAATACAGTTTTGGCTGAAAACAGTTGAGTGGCTTGTCTTATATACAAACTTTTACAAGTGCTCTTAGTACAAAGCAAACGACGAGAACCAAAACTAATTTTCCTTGTCAAAATGTGTTGAGAAGCGAATTTGATGAGTACTAAGGTGGTCAGAATCCGAGCAACCTCTGTATAAAACTTTAGTGCAACACTGTTTGAGTTCCAATATGATGTTGTGATACTGCCCTGAACATGTCACATGTCACAGCACTGAATTAGCTTGTATTACACACCTTTACACGTTTGTCTCCCCCTTGTGGTTGGAGATGGTGCAGTCCAACCCCTGACAAAACATTAATTTAACACATTATCTCAAGAAAATCTCTCTCTTTGTCCCACAGAGGCTCAATCCAATGCTGCACTTTATGAGTCTCCCTACGTAGAGCTGTCTGCATCTCTGGACCATGGCACCACTGAGCTCCTGGAGATGTCGGTGCGGGCAGCCCGTGGAGAGAGCTTGGGGTCTCTGGCAGCCATCGCAGGGGACGGGGCTACAGGGGGCCGTGAGAGCATGACCACACGCGCCAAACGCTTCCTCGCCAGCCTTGTGCCGCGCTACCCACGCGAGAAGGAGCGTGACGGTGGCAAGTTCTTTAGGCAGAAATCTCGCTCCTGTCACGATCTCGGAGCTCTGTGAGTCACGCACGGAGAGGAGAGAGAATATACAAGCGAAGGTGATGAGAACAACTGGTAATGTTCACTGAGCTGAATGACCTGAGGACTGTTGAAAAGCAAACGCAGCAGATGGGTATTCATGAAGGTCTGACAGCAAAACATCCAGAGAGATACTCAAAAAAAGAAAAAACGTAGAGATAGTTCCACGATTACAACTTGAGCAACTGTAATAGAATTATAGCTTTAGCGAATGTGAGGCTGTACATAATGTCTGTCATATACTGTCAAAACTAAGAGCCAGGCATTGCATTTAGTGCAGATGATACTGTAGAGCTTTGACTGATTGAAGTACTGTAGTTGCATGTTCCAATATAATTCCAGTTCATTCAAACAATTGAATACGTGTGGTGCCATGCTACGTTCGTGTATCCCGAGTTTATCGGGACAAGTTAGTTAGGGTTGAATCCAATGCCTGAACTGTTTGAATGAACTTTTTAAAGCAGTATCATTCTTAATTGTGCCACTGAAGTTGTACTGTACATGTGAGAACAGATGTCCAGATGTACAGGTTGCTTGACCATTACTGAGAGGTCCATTAAAAGTATTTAAAATCTGAATAGTTGTGGATTTTATCTGTGTGTGTTACATCACAAAAACTGAATGTTTTGCTTAAGATTAAGATTGTAGGGTACTGACCAGAGGTGGGAGTAAGTCACACATGTGCAAGTCATAAGCAAGACTCAAGTCTTAAGCAAGTCCCAAATCACTGTGGAAAAATTCAAGTCAAGTCAAGTCCCTGCTATAAGTCAAGCAAGTCATTCAAATGATTATGCCTAAATTTGCTAAAGTTCTGTTAGCTAGTGAGCGTTAGCTTAACAGACACACAGCTTAACAGTTAGCATTAGCTTAACAAACACAGTCACTTACCTCTCTCTGTGGGTTTTGACGTGGCGAATAAGGTTTGAAGTTGTCGTGGTCGTGTGGCTGATTTTGGTACTGCAAACCCTGCACGTTGCTGTTCGCTTTTTGTTCTTCTCATCGACTACATA
>JAVSBV010000065.1:5995038-6009399 GCA_033117975.1 Parotocinclus spilosoma | reverse complement strand
GATTCACTTTAATGTAATTGTAGGCTACATAAATTGTTGTTTTTATAAATTTTTTTTTAAATTTCTTCCTCCTTCCTTGTATTCATTGCACATAGTCCTCGAGAAATTGAAAAGTGCTATATATATATATATTTTGAGTGTCAATCAATTTACATTGTTGAATAAGCTGTAGCAGTGACATACAATTACGTACATTGTGATAGAGAATGTTGCCCATTTTGCCCACCTCTAGTATATAATGCTAAAAGACAGAAACAAATTACAGGTATGTGTCACATAACGTCCATGGCATGTTCTCTGAAAATGTGAGATAGGGATCGTTCTGAATCCAACATCCAAATCCATTAGAAATTGAATTTACGGTAAACTGCAGAATTTAATATAAACTTTTAAAAAGATAGCGTAGCCTACCTTAAACATACATACACATATTACCGTACAATTCGACAAAGTCAAGGCTCATTTAATCAGAAAGTGATTAGTATCTCATGTAAGCGCTCATTACCCCTGCCACGTCAACTTATTTAGCATGGGAGAGTGCGGGTGGGTATCGTATTGCAAACCACCTGACTGGAATAAAATGTAAATAACAATTTTAGAATGCAGTTTCTACTGAATATGTATTTATGTGTATTATCACTTTTCCATTGTAATTGACTGGGACCACTGTAAAATGGACTTGTGTGTATATATTATAGCAAAGCTATATGGAATACTGTATTGTACCGATATTGACTAAACAGCCTTACTCTACACACACGCTATGTTGTAATTATACGTCTTCCTCAGCTGTACAGGGTGAGTCAAAAGCCACAGGACACCCTTTTATTTCAGAAACAAAAAAGAAAGTAAGATTTCTAATTACCCCCAATGTAATAGGTAAGGGGACCTATCTTTTAGGCTGTGTTCGGAACAGGGCCGCCATCTTGAAAGCCACCATATTGGATCCAGGCCACGGTTTTTCAATGTGATGGATGTCATGTAGCATATTAAAATAGACTAGAATTGTCTAAAAATTGACTGAAACAATAAAATTTGCAATATCTTAAATATGTGGTTTAAAAGTTATCAACTCAGAAAGGTTAACATTTTCGTTGTTTATCACAGGTAACTAAAGGTGGAACTGACGATTCTGTTGGGGGAACGTAGCTGCCGTATCATAGCAACAGACTTAATCAACCGACATCCAGAAGCACCACCCATTTCACACAGCACTGTTGCATCCCCCATAGCCAAATTCTGAGAAACCAGGACTGTGGTCGTCTGTAGACCGCTAACTACAAATAAATGTCAACAATGGTTTTGGCAGCCATACGAAAAATCCTTTGACTTTTGACTCTGTACTGCATTCTGGTCAATCACAATTGTCTTGCAATACACACACAGGTTGTGTCCTATCGATGCAATGCCTATATGGGGCACTCATGACGATGATCTCTTGCCCACTCATCTCTTTGCATGCTGACTAACCTTGCTATGCTCAAAACTCTTTTCACTAAAGCCTGTTGTTTAATGTCCAGACGGCTAAACGCATTATTAAGTGCTCATTTCTCTACTTTAATGAAACCTTCTGTACCAGACTCTTCCTTTTTTAACTCTATTTATGTGTCTTATGTATCTGTCAAGCTAATACATGAGTTAGGTATTACAATATCTGTAATACTAAGAGAATTATCTTATTATACAGTAGATGTGCATGTGATCAGATGTCTAAATGGACGACATGTTTCTCATACCTGGATATGTACTAATGAATTTTGATTTATTTGCATCATTTATTGTCCTCATACTGCTGGACAGGTTGAACAATACACTCTGATTTGATTCAGGATACTGAAATCACGATTCAGTTCTCTTATGGTTATCGATTTTACATTGGATAAAAGACATTTCTAGCAACGCAAAACAATGCACGTTTTCTTCTATATGCCGTTAAAAGAAAAAACTTGCAGTGAATAGAAATTAGTTATTAGAGATTGAATTAGAAATTAAAGCCCTGCAATTACTAGAAAATGACAAGAAACAGAGGTTTAAATCTTATCGTTATCTTGAATACGGGAATAAAAATGTTCTTTTTTATTTCTGAAAAACAACAATTCAATAGAATGTGTACTTTTCTTGTATAAAAATGCAAAAGAAAGCAAAGAAATCAGGAGACTCACAGAATGCAGGATAAGTGTGCATGATGTACGGTTAAAAATGCCATTGCATTAGATCACATGATGGAACTAAGTTAATTACGAAACACTATTACCCATCCTGGTTGTATGTATGTATATTGTATGTATAGACAAAATTTTAATTGTTCATGGGCTGCATTTTCCATATGCACTAATATTACAGATATTAGACATAAGATTTTAATGGCTTTCAACGACAATGATGGACTTGTAAAAAAATTTTGTGCTATATGACCCAACCACAGGCTGTCTGAAAGAAATCAGCCCACCAACATACTGTATGACATTCATATCCAGACTAGACAAAAATAAGTGATTCATGACAAAAAGTCACTAAAACTACCTAATAGCATGTACTACCTGCACAAATTATATGTATACTGGGATTTTTGCCACAGCTGTTCGACCCGTATGACTGTATGCTTTGATACCCTTGCGGATGAAGCTACTTCCCTCAAACTACGTTCTTTGGCACGCCCAAAATGCAATCGCTCATTTTCCACGCATCGAATTAAACATTCACAGCACTGTACCACCTCTTCTCAATCTATGAATCTCGTGGCACACATTTATAGCCTTCTCATCCTCGTGCAACGCCGCCTGCAGGAGCCTTAAATTACTACCGCTAGATAGAGGGAGTCCATGCCAACTCTACACAGTCATCCTTAAAAACAGTTAATGGCAACAGGACATGTTTGCTCGAAAGCATAAGGGCAATTCTCAGCAGGAGGTAAAACAGCAGCTCTTTTTGTCAGCAGGGTAAAGCCCAGTCCTTCTTTCTGATAAATACTATGAACTCGGAAAGACTGGTCTATATCTACATCTAGGTGATGCAGAGGTAGCCTACAGACTACAGAACATCAATATGTATGCCTGATTCCGTCATATTTCACACCTCTGAGACTTTCTTCTTACAGTCCAGACATCAAAACCCCCCAGACGTTGCACATTTTGACCTCAAGGTCTAAAGAGCAAAAACCTGGTACAAGTGTGTAAAGCCAAAATGTGAAATCTGGGGATCCTTAAGGACTGAAATAAGAAACACTGTTATGGAGTCATGAACATAAAGAGAGCACAGAGATACTTTCACATTCACAGCTGAAAGAGTTACCTATACGACGTTGCATTTTAGGTAAGATTAGTTCCTCTCCCCGGATGCTTCCCACAGGTGACAAGAGCTTTGGAGCGACTTCTGAATGTGTTAGTGTTAAATATATTTAGTTCAGGAATGAATAGACCTAAAATCCAGGCCCTTCTTACAGTCTTCATGATCGGCAACAGTTAAATCGGATGAGTTTATGGAACGCCTGCTTGAAGTCCTCGTTGGACATGGTGTAAATAATGGGGTTGATTAGTGAGTTCAGGTAGCCGAGCCACGTGAATATGTCAAAGAGCTCTGGGTAGAGAGCGCATGTGGAGCAGATAGCCACCAGCAGGGTGTACATAAAGAATGGCAGCCAGCACACAATGTAAGCACCCAATATAATCCCTAAAGTTTTGGTCGCCTTCCTCTCTCGAGCCGCTGAGATCCTCTTCTTCTCCAGGAGAGCATCAGACATGGTGACTTTCACCTGGCTGTTGGCCGTGCCCGAGGTGGATCCGTCGTACGACGCCAGCTCGGCCGTGCCGTACGTCAGTGATGTGGTGGAGGCCACGGACCCAGGTGAATGTGTGATCAAGTGAGCCGAGGTGAGCCTTTTGCCCTTCTTTTGGGGAGACTGTTTCAAGATTCGCTTCCTTGCCTCGACGTAAATCCTACCATACAGGGCAAGCAGAAGCAGCGTGGGGATGTAGAAGGCGCCAAAGGTGGAGTAGATGGTGTAGAAAATGTGGTCTTGGTTGACGTGGCAGCTGGTGACCTCTTCGTCCACCTTGACCTGCCGCCAAAAGAAGGGGGGCACCGAGATGGAGATGGCGATCACCCAGGCGCCGGCAATCATGGTGGCGGCGCGGCCACGTGTCCGCTTGGCAGAGTAGCCCACGGCGTCCGTGATGGCCCAGTATCTGTCTAGCGCAATCACACACAGGTGCAGAATGGACGCCGTGCAGCAGGTTATGTCCGAAGAGAGCCAGAGGTCACATGCCACCTGGCCCAGGGTCCAGGTTTGGGTCACAGTGTATGCAACGCTCACCGGCATTACCAGAATGGAAACGAGGAGGTCGGTGACAGCCAGAGAGCCAATCAGAAGGTTGGCTGGTGTGTGTAGCTTCTGGGACTGATAGATGGTGGCAATGACGAATGCATTGGACAAGGCAGTAGCGCAGGTCAAGAGGGACAAGAAGACAGCCGCGCTCGTTTGCGCCGCAAAGCTCATACTCTTCTCCACCGCCTCGCTCGTGTAATTCGAGTCTGTGGAGTTGGAAAGGTTCAGTAACTCTTCGTACGCGACCGCCGTCGGTTTGAAGGAACCGGAGCGCTCCATGGTGCGCCGCTTTTCCTATAGATCCGGCATCGAGCTTTAAAGCCTTGTTATCCTGCGTTTCTTTCGTGTCATCTTGATCGAGTGGAACAATCAATACCCCCAGGCATCAATAAACCCCAAACTTCGTGCGTACCTTACTTCCTTCATATACTACACGTGATATTCCAAAAGCACCGGTGCGCGCACGAAGCACATGCTATTCTTTTCAAGTAAGTTGCTTTTTATGTTCCATGCGTAAACGGTACGCTTCGAAAGCACCGATCGCACCGTAAAGACTTGCTTTCTTCATGCTGTTCAGCTTTAATCCCGGTCAGAAGATCAGATCCATAGCTCACAGTGTTTACTGCCTCGCTTTACAAGTTGTACTGAAACTGCCCGCTCCGCGCCCGCTGCTTTATGCGCTCTGTGGCCACGGGAGCGCGCGCTCCGTCAGCGCCCCCAGCGCGCGATCCCTACACACACACACACACACACACACACACACACACACACACACACAAAGTCTAAAATTGTTATTCACAATCACTAATACACATGCAAACCATTTGTTGCACCTTTAATGCACATTTCTTTGTGTGTTTATTTAACGTTAATTACATTTAATTAGTTAAACATTGGATTAATCAAGGGCAGCAAGTGCCTCACAGCACAGCAAGAAGGTCCCGAGTTCAATCCTAGGGTGGAGCAGCCTGGGTCCTTTCTGTGTGGAGTCTGCATGTCCTCCCTGTGTCTGCATGGGTTTACTCCGGATACTCCGGTTAGGTTATCCTGCCCGTGTTAGGTTAACTGGTGTCTCTAAAGTGGCCCTTAGTGTATGATAGTGTGTGTGACTGTGTGTGTGTGTGCCCTACGATTGATTGGTGCCCCATCTAGGGTTATTCCTGCCCTTGCGCCCAGAGTTGGCAGGTGGGCACGACTTCTGGCCCACGACTTCGTGTGGATTAAGCGGAAAATAATGAATGAATGAATGAATGAATGAATCAAACAATGATCTGCAAACTTTCAAAAGGCCAATTTTAAATTGCCTTACAATGCTAATGACCTTAAAAAACATGATTTTAAACAATACATGTTGTTCTTTGGATAAGAGAAACGATTCAAAATGGCAACCGCAAGTTTTCCATCACCATGCACTTCCACATGCACTCTTATATGGTAGATACTGGTAAATGAATCCATCAGATTAAACTGGCCATTTAAAGTTGGATGGTCTACTAACTAATGTTTTTTTAAAATCCAATTGCTATTTTTTTCATTTTGACCAAAAATACTAAAGACCTTAAGCGTTCCAGTGGACCCATCTGGTTGGTACAGAGGTTTCTGCACTATACAAGGCACCAGGAAACCTTCTAGACTTTACAATGGTGCCAAGAACTAAACCACAGCTCTGCAACCAACAGATTTGAGATATGAGCCAGAGTGACTCAGTTGGTAGAGCAGTGGTTTGGGCTGCCAGTGGTGACATCATGTACATATCCTCTATACAGTTTCCCAAATCTCAGTGCTCTCAGCGGATCTGCTTGCATCACATGATGCTGGTCAACACCTTACATCATCTGAAAGGTTACCAAGCCTGTGCACATGCCATTTTCAATTTAGGTAGGATTAATGCATTAAAATCCACAGCAATGTGTCAAAGTTCTGCTTGTTCCCTGCAGTTAAGTTATATTAGCTTTAAAATATTTGACCAGAGGTTTTTCTTGCAAGAGTTAAATTACATTAGTTTCCTTGGGCTTTTATAAAGTGAAAGCCCAAGAAGTGATTTTTCGAGTCAAGAGATTTTACACTAGAGGGAATAAGTAATAGCTTATCCACTACAGATAAAGTGGATAAGGTTGAAAAATCTTTGTCCGTTCTATAAAGTTCGAGTTCCTTCAGTATTTATGCTTAAATTCATACCTTTCTGCATGGACAGTAGGTCTTTTAGTGTTGTAGCCTTCAGTGTCCCAGACCTTGAATTTTCTCCCGTGGAGAATGGAATTCTGTTTCAAATCACAGCTCAGCTCCAGCTTTTTCATCATTGCTAGCACACTCTTATTTGTCAGTCAGTTCCACTCTGTTTATCTAATCTCTCAATGCACCTTCACCTCATAGCTCTTCCATCCGTTATATAACTTCAGATATGATTATATGATTATTGTGTGTTGTTGCTGTTGCTGTTGTAGAGTGACCTTGAGCTTGAGAGTAGGATCTTTTAAGTGTGTATACTTACTCATGGACAAGATTGGAGTTGTTCTGAAAAGAAAAGTAAACCCAGGTTGATTTGGACAAAAGCCCTTTCATTATTAATATATAGCAGAGGTTTTCAAACTCAGTTAAGCAACAAATCACAGCTTTAGTTTCCCCACTGCTTCCCACTGCTTCTCAGCTGCTCTCAGAAAACACAACACAAACACTCAACATAAAGACACACAACATACTGTACAGGTAGGTGCAAAAAAAACCCCAGTCATGGTGCTGTTAACTAATTAACCTTGTGATTTATCCCTGATAAGTAATTCTCCCATTGCAACTCATACTAAAAAAACTCCTCTTTTAACTTCAAACGGCAATTCTAGATCAAATGCTTAAAAGTGTTCTTTAGGTTTTCTCACTCCCTCTCGATGACCCAGATCTGTGATGCTGTTGATCCCACTCGTTTATGTGTCCTGCATTTTCTTAATTGAATCCTCTGTTATTTAAACCCTTTGTTTAAAGCAATCAAGGCAGAGCCACATGGATGGTGTCTAAATAGTAGGTTTATTGGTGGGGACCCAGGAATAAAATGTACCTTAAAATTTGACAGTAGAACCATGAAGTGGCCAAATTACCATCAAAATCTATAGTTAAACTGTGAAATAATTTATGATCCGTTCATAGTCAACCAAGTTTAGAGTTGTACAATGCAATTTGACAGTAGAATCATGTCTGTCTCATTACAACAAACGTATGACTGTAGTGGGGGAGGATCAGTTTCAATAATCGTTCAAGTTAATCACTGGTATTTAATCAACACATTAATTACAGCCATATGCAAATTTTTATTCCTGTGAGACAAAAAGTCAACCAAGTTTAGAGTTGTACGATGCAATTTGACAGTAGAATCATGATGGCCAAATTACCATCAAAACTTCATAGTAAAACTGTGAAAGTTCATAATAAACCTGTCAAGCAATTTACAGTTTTACTATAAAATCTTACAGTACATTTTTCCTGGGTGGGAAGACTGGGGAATGTGTTTAGAGCAGGGGAGCAAGCTATGGGGCATTCAGTGTACACTAAAGTTCGTGTCATTACCCCTGTTCTCCAGTTGCTTACTATATGCACTCATTATTGCCAGGTTATTTTTTTTTTCATTCTAAAATTCAGTCTTTTTTCTCAAAATTTCCCGTTGCAATAATCTCAGCTCATTTTTAGTTTATATTGCAGCAGCTGTATACAGCAGCTCTGACTAAGGATGGAATTCAATATTGGAAGGAATTTCATCTGACAGGAAAATCTCATTCATTTCTACCCATGCCTAGAGCCCTATTCATTCAGGGGACAATGTGCTTAATTTAATTTTTGTCTCACAAAATCACACATCACAAATAGATAACACAGAGTTTTTAAGAAAATTGCCCCATTTCATGTTTTTTTCTTTGGAAAAATGCAAAGAAAGCTACAATACATCCCATAACATGCCTTAATGGTTGGATGCGAGCCTACAAAATCCAACAGCAGTGTTTTTTATTGCTAAGATGAGTCTCACTCTCCAGGTGGTGTTATGCCGAATTCGACACTCCTGCCGCCAGATGCATCCCCTGTTGCGCTGACGAGAGGTAATCCGGTTTATATTGACAAGAAGAACTTGCATTTGATAGCAGTGGTGCCGAATTCAGCACATCAGCGGTTTATCTCTGTTTCTGAGTACCGTACATGACATGGGATGCCAAGGCACAGCACCAGTTTGCCTCATTAACCAAATTAACCAATGAAATGAAGGCACTTAGATGCAACACAAATGCCTAATGTAAAATAATTAAGCTTAATCCTTCATTTAAATATAAATTATAAGGCAAAGTGAGTCTATTACACAGGTAAAGACTCATTTCATGGTTCATGACGTGATTTTCATGGCTGTGAGTCCTACCCGATGCTAGTTAGTATTGGAAATATATCATCAACTACATATTATTGCAAATGTACATGTGACTGAGTGGCACAGTGGCTCATGTGGTTGGTACAGTTGTCTCACAGCTGTGTGTTAATGCAACACGTTCTGTCATGAACATACCCATTGATGCTGATATGGAATTACACAAAACTAATATACAACAAACTACTTGTGTCTATTTAAAGCTATGGGATTGCAGGGCAATGAGGTATTTGTCATTCATATATTTGTGCATTGTTTATAGGTTAAAAGGCAGCTGCTGGATAAGGCAAATAAATTCACAGAGGACCTAATTGTGAACACTGTTTGGGCTTGCAACAAGAAGGTTGGGTGGTGTGGTTAAAGAGTCCTGCGATACACTCGTGTTCCACCGAGGAAATGCTCATCTACATCCAATGAGTTACAGTCTAGGGTTCAGACATCTGCGAATGACCTAGACCAGGGTAATTGGGGTCAAATCAGAACTTTCTTTTTAATTCTAGAGTTGAATTGTCCATATTTGCAAGTGGATACACTGCTTGCCGCGTTTGTTGTGTTTTCATACACTTTCACTGCGTGCTTACAGGATGTTGCCAAGTGCCAAATGCTCGATCCATAATTGGACCCCAACGTCGCTGCCACAAACGATAATCAAGGTCCAATTACAAATTCAAATCATCATTCAATTTCTCTCTCTCTCTTGTGAATGATGTCTCATTACAACAAACGTATGACTGTAGTTGAGGAGGATCAGTTTCAATAATCGTTCAAGTTAATCACTGGTATTTAATCATCACATTAATCACAGCCATATGCAGATTTTTATTCCTGTGAGACAAAATGTCATACTCTGCGTTAAGGAGATGAAGGCAGCTGGTAGCTGGTCTCGTCTAAAATTTGTACTGGCCAACAAAGCAATGTAACACAATTATATCAAATCCTTTTTTACAGCAGTGGGCCACATAAAACTCTGCTTTTAGAATGTATAGGTCCAATACCATGCACAACCACTATTAATAATATTTATTGACAATAATAACTATTATTATTTATTTTGGTTGTTGTTGTTTGTATAATAAAAAGCCATGGTACATGGTAGGCATCCAGCACAACACCTGACTGCTATTGACCCAAGAGAACACAATGATGGACCCCTGATAATGACGGAGAATAATGGACCATTGAGAGAGCTGAGGTAAACCTGACTAACATGGACTTGACATAACGATGGTAATAATAAACTTTGAACAATATTTGACAATAATGGACATACGACATCATCTAAGCATGATCACCACTGGCCAACCCCTACAATAATGGATTCAGAATAACACACATTGAGATAAATGCAAGGCACCACAGAGGGATAAACTCAGACCAACAATAGCAATCCTAATAGCAATGTCCTCAGATCAGTATAAACAAGGATGGACTAATGACACCACCCAGAGATAATGGACTCGGGAAATGATATAATGATGCATTCAGGACACCACATTGATGGATTCCGGACAACACTTGACAAAAATTAATTCAAGACAACACGCAAAGGATGAACTGAGAGAGACAGCTTATAATGATGGACTGAGCATGGCTTGGATCATAATAGACTAAGGACAACACCTGATAATGATGGAATCAGGACAATATTTGTGATTGATGTCTACTCATTAACAAATGGAGAATTGCACACAGATAGAAATGTCAGAATGCTGTAAAACTGTAAAAATTATATCTCAGGCAGATATGCACATGGTTTATTGTGGCAAGGGTATTGCCACAATAGTAAAAGTGCTTCCCCCATTGTCTCCACTAGATTTCCTTGGTCTGCCCAATTGCCAGATTTATCACCAATGAGGCATTTATTGGAACAGCTGGGACGTCAGCTTCGGCAACCTGACCACAGAACCCTTCATGCCCAACCAATATATCATCTTGTATCCAGACTAGAGGCAGCCAGACTAGAGCATCCATTCAATTGTACACGTTTTCTCTACAATTACCTATAGTATATCACCATTACAGTCACATATGTAAAGTTTCATTCAATTCCAGAAACTCCTTTTTGGTGAGGTTTTGTTTTATGAAAAAGAGTGTATTTATTATCACCTCAGGATGATGGCCATAGGGCAACACATCAAAAGGACCGAAGGCAACAAAACACTGTAATAAATTTAGGACACATTTGGAAAAATTGGACATGCAGTGATGGATTTAGGATCTCACCTTTGGATGATGACCTCTGGGCAACACATATAAGTGTGACTTCAAGACTGATCATAAACTGATGATGGTCTCGGGGCAATAGATACAACGTTACATCAGGCAATGATGGATTTAGAGCACCACATGATGAAGACTTAGGACAACACACGATGACAGACAGAGGAAAAGAACTGAAGATAGATGATTGAGCACAACATCTGGCAATAATGAACTGGCAACAAAAGAACAAGAATTGACAACGTCTACGATGATAGGCTTTATGCTAGTATTATGCCTAATCAAAACAGGACCAGTAAAAATATGTCTGTGGTGAGTGCAGCCTAGTGAAAAGACAGAGGTAATTACATGCAGGTGCATGAAATCAGCATCTAAAGGTGCACTTAAGGACTTCATTGTTATAGTCCACAGTGAAGGTTAGTACACAGATAGACATGGTTATTATTGATACAAAAGGGTAATCATTTAAGGAAGCCAGCCAACCTAATATAATTTTGGAATGTGGGAGAAATCACGACCTACAAGCCCTACCTAATGTGCAACCATGCCACTTTGGAACAAAACAGTAAAAGTAATTACAGTTACGTCTAATTACATTTATGGTTTTGTGCTAACTATGCATTGTACCCAAATTGTATTGCAATTGTGTTTCCTTTTAAAGGAATTCATCTCTGAAATGATTAATTATACAAACGTACTCAGAAATTTAAGAATGTTGCATACAATAATGGATGCTTTGCACAAATGTTTATGAAGTACTATTATTATATATGAAACTGATTTGTTTAGAATATGGTCTTGAGTAATACATTTGTAGCTCAGTTGACTAAAAGGTATTTAAGATTTTAAGTATTTAAGATATTTTTTGTATCTTAAAGCTGCAATTTCTCAAGCTAACATTTACAACCCTGGAGTTAAGCTGAGTGGTTAAATGTTAAAGCCTTGCTCAAGCACCCAGCTGTGTTTACACCCCCAACCTGCTAATGAATGGTCTGATACTTTAAGTGCTAAGTCATTAATGCCACCAATTTAATTATTAAAATAATATTGGCCACTATTTGTCCAGTTATGGACAGGATATTTGATCAGATCTTAGTACCTGCTGGTAAAGTCCAGCTCCTAAAACAGAGACATGGTGATTTTTGGAACACCAGGGGTGATAAGAGCAGGATTTGATATCCCTTGTTAATGAAATATGATCCATTTACATTCTCCGTGGCATCAATACTTAATCGTTGCGATATTAAACAATTTAATCACTTGAGGCTGTTACCTAATACAAGTGAAGAAGCTGCTACAAGCTTGTATAATCTAATTTAAATATAATTTTCATGAAATTTATGAAAGGACGATCTTCAGATGACTTTCTCCTGTCAGCTGCACAATTAGTTTTTCCTCAGTAACCTTTTTCATAATCATATGACCGTTATGAGCTGACGATGACTCAGCGTTGTCCCCTTTGCTCTTTTTCAAGCAGTATTAGCATTAGTCTTTTGGATAATGTTTGGGTAGATTTGGTCAACACTGTCGGCTGATATTCTAAATGAAAAGATGTTAAATCCAAAATTTGTCCAAATATTTCTGCCAATGTTCATACATAAGTATTGGAAAAATGAAACATCTTGAGTCTCTAATTGTCTGATTTGTTAATATATGAGATGCAGATGTTGTATTCCTTTTCATCAACAAACATTATTTAACCAAGAAATGTCACAATTTATCACAATTATTTATCTCTCAGTTCTAGATTGCTTTCTATCAAGGATGTGCTCAAGGGACCCTAACATGAGGGCAAGAATGAACCAAAACTAGTGAGAAATCAAAACAAACCAAGGTGCTCATGTCTATGAAAGCAGATTAAAGACACAAAAAAGCACATCTCGGGGGAGAGCTGAAAAGCTGAAAGAAAAAAGAAGAAACAAGAGCCAAGCCACAGGCTAGGAGAGCAAGTTAAAAAGAAACAAGTGAAGCAGCATTCAAAACGACTGCCGCAGAAAGTAGCACAAAGCCCACCAGCCGAGTTTAAAGGCTGAGACAAGTCGCTTGGACAGAGGAACATATGGTTCAATATCACAAGCGTTAAGCTGTAAGGTCCAAAGAATTTTATGGAAGGAATGAGAGTGCACAGACAAAACAAGACCTATACATAACCCAAAATTCAAAGCACAACTCACAGACCACACCTTGCCAAAGGTTGTTAATGAACAATAGGGGTTTAGCGTTGGGAACCAGTTCTTCACTGATTGAGTCCCTCTGGTTTTATATCCCATCTCTGATAAGGTGAGGTCCGCTAAATACTGAGTGAGTTTCTGGTGCTTATGTCAAGTCCAGGTGTTTGTGGGTCTCCTGGCACCAGAATGCATGTCCAGTGTTGGTCAGCTACTACCAAAGGTTCAGTTTTCACTTTCAGGTGTGTGGTTTCTGATTTCAGTGCCCCTTGGGGTTTGGGCTGGGCTGATCATGTCAGGTGACACAAACCAGGGTGCTCCCACAAAAAATGGGATTTGCCTAAACAAAACCAAGAAATAAAATAATTAAAATTACACTTTTTCCAAAAAAGCTTGAAAAAAGATAGTAATTCAAGTATACACTAATTAAATCAAAAACTGAATAAATTACTTTTAAAAGTTATATGTGGTCACTCTTGACTGAATTTGGATCACAACAATACTGTTTATCGTCAGACCCTGGTTCTTTGTAGAAATTGAATTACCGGCTCAAACCTAGAGGGGCACGACCTGACTGCCCTGCAGAGCTCTGACCTAAACCTCTTTTGGGATTAATTGAATTGAAGCTGCAAGCAAAGTGTTTTTGCCCAAATTTTTCACTAAGGGTGTGTTCACACTTTACAGGTTTGGTTTTAATTCAAATGAACCCTGGTGTGATTCTATGACCCTGGAGAGGTTCTATTGAACAAGTGTGAACGCTGCCCTATGAACTTTGGTGTGGCAATCAAGATGCAATAAACAGGTGGATCTCGGTCCACTTCCACTACATGACCAGAAGTTTATGGACTCCACTACTAATTAGCGATATCTGGTTTATAACATGAAGGCATGGAATCTATACTGTTTACAAACATAAGGGGATATTTAACATGAAATAGTCCCCTAATATGTATGAGCAATGTATATAGACAAATCGTAGAAGTATAATGTATTGTACCGCAGTAGTTCAAAAAATGACAATTTGATTAACAAACCACTGACCAACAAGTCAGATAATCTAGTTTCTGCCCTGCCCTTTTAAAACAAAGTCCATAAAGAAATGGCTTAGTAACTCCGATAAAGAACGTGTACAGAGGTCAAACCGTAGCTCCATCAGACACGTTTCAGATGAAATGTGGTCTCTGCCAAGATCTCAGCATGTGTAGCTGACATATCATCATGGATGGCAGATCACCACCTTAAGCTAAATCCTG
>JAVSBV010000065.1:5867816-5878618 GCA_033117975.1 Parotocinclus spilosoma | reverse complement strand
GGTACTTTAGGATTTGGTCCGAATAAGCAGCTGGTCCCATTAACCGGTGGTCCTATTAACCGGATTCGACTGTATTTTATTAATTCATGCTTTCCTTAATATTCAAACGTGTTTAATAGAATTTAGGGTGGCACTGGGCCTGGCGTAACCATCAGCACTGGGTACAGATGCTGGGCACGATACACTATATACACAAAAGTTTGTGGACACTTGACATCCGTCTAACATCTGTAAGAAGAATATTATTATGAGTTCATTTTCTGCTACAACAGCCCTTGTGCTTCTAGAATGTCTCTACAGTAGATTTTGGAACATGACTGTGAGGTCGACTTCCAATGTTAGACAATAAGCTTTGGTTCTGTTGGCATTCCAGGCCATTTTGGGAGGCGTCTGGATTTGAGGTTCTCTACAAGCCGGGAAAAGTTCTCAAGTTCTCAATCAAAGCTTTAAAACCGTTTTGGAACCGTGTGACAAGTTACTTTATTTTCAGTTCCTTTGCATTTCTCATTACAAGCCTGGAAATATTGAACCTATACAAATACAAAAGACCTCATTCTTAGTATAGCTATTTGTTCCCATGGCAACCATGCAGCAAAAACTACTTAGGTGAACCGATCTGCACTCGGAGGATTTTACAAAACCCTCCAACCAACCCCACAACCAGAATATGCCGTGTCTGAGTGAGATGCTACAATTGTTACAGGCTAATGTATCAGTACTACATTTCCCAGACTGCTTTGCACTGTTCGTTTGCTTTTTATTACTCTTTGTTAGAATACAATCAGAAAATATGTACATGGTATTCAAAAACTAAAACAAAAAAAAAACTCTTCAGTTTGACAGTGTTTATTGTGTAGTATTAAGTGTGATCCCCCCCCCCAACCCCCACCCCCCTTTAACTTGAGCAATAGCAGCATCTGGCAGCTTCTTCAGGATCCCATGTTGACTCTTCTACAGTCCAAAGATCAGGATTGTTTTGTTTTTTTGGAAGGGTAAAAGCCAAGAAACCGTTTGTTCACAAGGGGATCAGGGTAAAAAGGCTAAGGTTTGCTAAAGCTATCAAAGATTGGAATGAAAAACAGCAGGAAAAAGCCTTATAAAGTATCCAAACATTATTTTGATATATTATGCTATCACTAAAACAATAAATCTAATGGTGGGCTAAGACTTTTGCACAGTTCTGTATGGATGAGAAAGATGTTGGTTAACCAAAATATTGGGAAAGCATTTCAAACTCAGGCTAACAATAACCAACTCTGAATTTCAGCTAAATTCATATTTACCTAACACACTGCTCACATAAATTAGGGGATATTTCATTATGGGATGTTTTTATTTTGATGTATCCCCGAAATTCTTCGCAGTATATCATGGTTAAGACTAAACTAGTGTGTGTAGCTGCTAGCTAATACCTGGGCGATGATCTAACACACAGGCAATTCTACAAACAGGATTTTTAGTAGAACTTTAGATCTTGAGACCAACCTAAGAGCAGAATTGACTGTATGTAGCAGTAACTTAAAAAAAAAAAAGATCTTAGCATTTTCAATGAGCTTTACTGAAGTGCTAGCAACCAAGCTAGCTCGCTAGCACATTCAAAGTAATCTGAATTGTGCCAGTTATAGAAACCCGGTTAAAGTCGAGGAATTTAGTTAAGGTTTGTATCTTTACAAAGGGAGCTCTTACACATTAGCCCTACTTTAGCCGTTAGCAGATAGGCCAGAAGGGCGGCTAAGCAGGCAGGAGTTTGATTCTTCACCTTTATCTTTAGAGTTAACACTGATATTTTTATGGATCTGATGTTATTAGTTACGTTCCTGAACTAGGCCATTCTGGTTACGCACTTTTATTCGACGCCACTCAGCCTGACGCACGGCCGTCGTTCCCATTTATTCCGGCTAGCTGTGAGAGAGCTACGAACGGCCGGCCGAACATCACACTATCAGCTGGAGAGGCAGCGTGAGGTACGAGTGCCTGCAGCTGCATGACGCTCTGTCTGCACCATGGACACGCTGGCACTAGGCCAAAGAGACAGACTTTTATTGACTTCCATAAAAGTGACATCACTGAGCTTCTCTGAGGCTCGGCGTGGAAGCGTATATTTAAAGACCTGCCCTGGTTGCACTTTGTGTGAGCTGGAGGGGGAGAGGGGGGGGGGAGAAAGTCCCACGTGCAAGTCTCAAGCAAGTCCCGTGTTACTGCGGTAATATTCAAGTTACTCAAGTGAGGGCACTGCTTTAGGTCCAGCGAGTCTCAAGTGAAGTCATGAAAAACAACGGTGGTCATAAAGAGCTGGATTTCATTAAGAAGCCAAATCTAATGTGGCTTAAAGATTCTTTCCTTGTAAGCTTTTTACATGATAAACAATCACTACATAAATGGAACCTGTTTCTTTCATATTTTGCTTCACTCCAGACTTTGCCAGTTGACTAAATCCCATCCTGGGTGGGTTTGTTTATTTATTTATTTTAATTATATTGTTATATAAAAGTTTTTTTTTTCCTCCTATTTTTTAATTTTTGTTCATGTTAATGATTTAAGGGTTAAAAAAATCGGGGAGGTTGATCATCTTTGGTATTTGTATTCGTTCGTGTGTTGTACAAACTCCTCAATAAAACATGTTTTCCAAACAAAACCATAAAAACAATCACTACAGTGTTTTTTACCGTGTTTAAATGTAATGTGTGTTTGGATAAGTGATCAATTAATCTTTAGAATAACCATTCTAAACATGCTCAGGTCAAACCAGTCGCCCTCCAGATCTCTCGTCTTTCATTACTACAGAATCAAACGGGCCGCCCTTCGGCTTTCCACTATTAGTACCGCATGGTAAGAGAGAAATAAATCAGCACGACTGGACACGTTCCCTCAAACAGAACATCACTCCAAAGCGTGGCAGGTATGGCACTGCCAACAACTTGTCCATCCATTTACACCGGCTGATGTTGATTAGCCAAACTCCCGAGATTCCAGCGACAACTTTGAGGTATTCCCAGATCCTTATGACTGACGTTATTCAGTCTGTGCATGTGCCAACAATCTGACTAAGGGTTGCACAAAACCGGTCTGAAAGATGAAGGTGAAACGTGACCTTCAAGGTTGAACGATGGTTTGATAATATGGTTTGGACTCAAATCTAAGAAGTACGTTTGGCAAAATCCAAACAAGTGTGTAGTTTTTTACACCATACAAGGATATTATGGAGAATTGTGTCACCTATTTGAACCGGGGACTGATTTTAAAATCTATTTTCTTACTTATTTTATTACTAACTTAAATATTAATATTGATTTGAATTGTATTACTTATTTAATTTTACTATTTCATTTACATTTACAGCATTTAGTAGACGCCCTTATCCAGAGCGACTTACAACTTATACAATCTTACAATCCAAGCAATCGTGGGTTAAGGGCCTTGCTTAAGGGCCCAACTGTGGCAGCTTGGCAGAGGAGCGATTTGAACCCTGGTCCTTCTGGTCCAGAGGCCAGTAGCTTAACCGCTAGGCTACCACAGTCCCATTAGTATTTATTAAATTAGTTAATTATTTATTCATAATTATTTAAATATAAGTATTTATTTAATTAACATCTAGGCCACCCATGGAGGACGGGTGTATTTTTTGAGTCTTGGTCCTCCCAAGGTTTCTTCCTTTTACTTTCAGGACGTTTTTCCTTGCCACTGTCATCCTAGGTTTTCTCAATTTGGGATTGGTTTTATAAGATAAAATAAGATTTTAAAGCTTCTTTGAGACGATGCCCTGTTGTATAAATTTGACTTGACTGGACTTGAACACCGTTGGAAAGCAGGCCAACCTACATCTGGACCACACCGACCCTGGCTGAATGGAAGCCCAGCTTTTTCATTTCAGAATCAAAGGGAAAGCCTTCCTAAAACAGTAACGGCCCCGTCTCGGCCAGAAGGCATCTCCACATTAGCGTTCTGGAGGAGGTTCAAGCAGCACTCGTGGACGCTGTTTGGGTGGCAAAGTGTTTCTCTAAAGGTGACGTTCTAAATCGGACAGCAATAAAGTCTGCAGGTCAGCGCAGGTCAACGATTAGGAATATTCTTATTTTTCCTTCCAGTGCCTTTGCTTAATGCGTCCAGAGTGCCTGGTGCAGTTTATAGAGCATGCACAGATGTGTGTGTGCATGTGTGTATGATGATTAACCAGCGTTCTTCCTGGAAACACAGGCAGGCCTGGATGCGAGAGCTGTGTAAAGCACTTTATTCGGAGTTGAGTGGGTACACGACGAACGCAGTTCTGACCGAAAGCTGCACAGGTAATGTTCATAGTGCTCATGGACACTTAGTGTCACTTAAAAAGATCAGAAAAGCCCATTTCAAACATCTTTGGCTTAATGATGGTCGTTATTTAGAGCAATGATATGATATGAATTGTTTAGTCGTGATGTTGAGCTGAAAGAATTTTCATACTCATTTCATTCAGTTCAGGGTCAGGAACCGAATTCTTACTGGAAGCACAGGGCAAAAGGCAATCACCATCCCTAAACAGGGCACCAATCCATTGCAGGTTGGTGTCAAGGTGGGCATAGGATCCCTGGTGAGTTCCAGCATTCTCAGTCGGTCTGGCATGTTGGGTTAATTTGTGTTTTTTTATGTTATTGTGTTTTTATTGTATTAGCTTAAACACGTGGGTTCTAGCACTTTTGCTAATATCTAACAGAACTTATTTTAGTCAGTATTTGTGTATGACTTTTATCTACCATTTTTTATTTACTCTGAAAAGAGTAATATTCTTTCTTTTATTATGACTCTACATTTACATTTCCAGCATTTAGCAGACGCCCTTATCCAGAGCGACTTACAACTTATAAAGTCTTACCATCCAAGCATTTGTGGGTTAAGGGCCTTGCTCAAGGACCCAACTGTGGCAGCTTGGCAGATGTGGGATTTGAACCCTGGACCTTCTGCCAGAGTCCAGTACCTTAACCGCTAGGCTACCACAGTCCCGACTCTACTTTGGTGTCCAAGTTTCACCTGCCTGGCTCTTCCACAAGCAGCCTAACAGCCCTGCTACCAACAAGGAGAACAGGAACCCAGTATCAGCAAAATACTAACCAGTGCCCCACCACAATGTTCAGCATGAATGGTGCCGCCAACCAGTGAAAGCTCCAGCATCAGACGTCAGTGACTCATTGGCATCTGGCCAACAATTTGGTTTCAGGTGCAGCTGGTGGTTCAACTTTGTGGCTGAAAAGTAACTTCCAATGCCAAGCTGAATTGAACAACCATAGTAATCAAGAACTTTCTTCTTCTGCATTCTGATCTTCTCCAAGCAGCAGATTAAGAGAGGAAGTGAGTTACCTATGGAGCAGTGTTCTGGTCTGGAAGAGTGGTTGCCAACATAAGTTTCATCAGCCTTCGGTTATAGCCTAAAAGAGGAGTCTTCTTCAGAAAGGCAGTTCTTTAGTAAAATAGTTTATTTTGTGTAGCTTCGTCACAAAGTAAGTCTTTAATCGTTTTCATACCTGCTCAATCCAATTCAGACTCGTGGGGAACCTGGTTCTAACTGGAACCAAACAGGAACCAACCTGAGAAAGGTTGCCGATCCATCACAAGGCACAAACATTCGCTCACTGTGTTCTAGATCAGTCACACTGGAATACTTTAGAGACTCCAACTGACCTAACGCGTGGGGAAAACATGCAGATTCGCAGACGCTGTCCTATTAAAAACTGCAGCGTTTAGCTGATATTATTGCGACCTCTCCTGGTTGGTCCCAGTTATCACGCTTCAGGTACATTACACTGATTCTCTGGGTTACCAGGAGATGGCGCTGTTGCACTGCGTCCTGTAACTTCAGGGGTTTTAAAAAGTGAATTTCAGGACATTTCCACCTGCCACTTTGTGAAAGGAAACAAAAAACTTTGAATACTAATTTAGACAAAGTGCTTTCATTGATACATTTTCAATAAGCATTTTATCCAGAATACTAACACTAATCATTTATATAACAGAATCAATTCAGGACGGTGATTGATTAGTGAGTTGACCAGATGGGGCTATATAAAGTTTGTTTATTTTAACTAGGGCTGGCTCGATACCTTTTTTATGCCCGATATATATATATATATATCGATACTGCAAACTTGAATATCTGGTGATATCGATATCAGACCGATACTCTGCTAGCACCTCTTGAAACACTGATGTTGCATACGTTGCACTCGGCTGTTTTACAAAGACTTTTTACAAAAACTGTTTTACTTTTATCATCGTTGAGCTTAAAATAACTCCACACAGCTGACATGATTACCGTTTTACCTCGTGGTCCAGCTATTGCTCACGTCACACATCTCTGTTTATGCCGTGTCGTCTAAATTGTAGTAAAGCAGAAGCGTGATAGGAAAGATATCGGATTAATCTGTTTTTCCCATCTGATCTCCGATTGTGATTCTGTCACATATCAGGCCGATACCGATACAGAATATCGTATCAGTAAAGCCCTAGTTTTAACATACTTACTTAACGTCACATCAGCATCACTGGCTTTTCATGATCTTTTCATGAGCAAGTTGATATTGATATAAGTCAGAAAATTACACCACGGGCAATTATAAAGTAAATCCATCCGGTCATTGGTCCGTCCGTCTGCCTGCCTGCCTGTCTGTCTGTCTGCCTGTCTGTCCGCCTGCCTGTCCGCCTGTCTGTCCGCCTGCCTGTCTGTCTGTCCGTCTGCCTGTCCATCTGTCCGCCCGTCTGTCCGTCTGTCCGTCCGTCGGTCTGCCTGACTGTCTGTCTGTCCGTCTGTCTGCCTGAGAACCCAGAGTAAATTACGGTGATGCACAATAGGAAGCACCTTAATCATAACATTAGCTTTTATTAATTAAAGCAAACTGTTACATCAGAGAGACATAAGTTACACCTTAAAATCAGATTTCATTTTTTTGTTTCTTTGTCTGTTTTTTTTTTCTCCTATTTGAAACATAGCAACAGCTAATGTTTAGAAATGCAGGCAAAAAGTAGTAACAGCACAATACATTCATCAACTCAACGACACATCTATACAAACCATAAGGCAGGAGAAGGAGAAGGAGGAATGAACGGCCGGGTGTTTTCATTTAGAATGCAAACAGGCCGATGGCAGGTTGATCTGTTTGAGCTGTCGTGGTTCTTAAAAAAAAATTTTGAAGACCTTTCTCAAAACAACCTGCCTTAAGCTTCATTGAAACACCGACTCAATCTGCGTACTTAGAGAAGAGTGTTAGAAACGTACTTCTTATTACAATCACACGACAACATCCCTTAGTCATACGCAAATAATCTGGGACTTTCTGTCACTGGCAAAATGAACAAGTTAGAGACGTCAAATATGTTTCTGGATGTGCAATAAAACGAGCAATGCCTGTTAACGAACAGCAGGTGGCAGCATTGCGTTAAGATGGAGTAAACCGTAAAACTCACCAGATTCTTGTTGTCGCGTCTTAAAATGGCCTACAGGATTAGCCGTTTCTGTTATTATTATTATTTTTTTTTTCGATTAATGATACAGGAGAAGAAGTAAAAATCTTTAAAACATCAACCCAAGTTGAATTATGTTGTATAAAAAAGCAAAGCATCCTGAAAAAAGATGAGCAGGGGACACAAAGTTTCCTGAAAGATACCACAGAGAACCATGGATGAGGGACGCAGAGAGAGAATCAAGACGCGATTGGTAAATGGAAACTTCTTTATCCTTCCCTCACTCCATCCAGTCGACTTCATCAAACTCGGAGTCGTCTTCGGAGTCGCTGTACTCGACAGCGATGCGGCGCGACAAGATGGTGGCTACGTCGTTGCCCACGCGCTCGTGCTTAGCTTCTTGTTCCCTTTGCTCTTCGACTTTCCTCAGCTGGATTCCTAAAAAAGTGAGAGAAAGGGAGAAACCATTTCAGACTCCACTCGAACCCCATGAAGCATCACAGACTGGTGAATCGTCCACCAAATTCTGACACGACTTGGGTCACCTTCGATGAACACTAAAGTGAAATAAACTATGAAATATTCTAAAGGAAATATTCCGAAACGGAGAATATATCAATCAACAGAGTATGCAGAATAAACAAAGCACTGTAACAGAAACGTAAATGTCCGACCTTTGCGAATGGCTTCTAACAGGACGCTGCGTGCATCGCTGATTGGCGGCAGGTTGGACGGGTGTCTTTTCACTTCGTGCCCCGAGTGAGTGGGCGGCAAACCTGGGAATGAAGGCACAGGGGGCGGACCTGGAAGCTGGCACGGAGAGGAGCTACGAGCTCCTGGGAGGGGCAGTGGAGGAGGAGGAGGAGGAGGAGGTAAGGCAGCACCGTCTCCCATGCCAGGGAGCAGGATCTTCTCCTGCTGTAGACGAGCTGGAGAGGAATGAAGGGGCGGGGCCACTGGAGGAGGGGCGGGGTGTAATACTCCTGGGGCGATCTGAAGAGGTGCGGGAGCAGGGGGGATGGCCATTGCTTGCTGAGAAGGCAGGGGCGGGATGGGGGGCGGCGTGCCGCGGACGCTCGAACCTGAGGCGGTGGACGGGAGAGGCGGAGGAGGTGGGGGCAGCGGGGGAGGAGGTGGAGGAGGGGCGTTGGGGTTGAGGAAGACAGGAGTGCGGGCCGGAGACTGAGGGCGGCTGTCGGAGAAACCTGAACTGGAGCTGAGGGAGAGAGAGAGAGAGAGAGATTTAAAAACCACACAGCATGAAGGTCAGGCTGCTCTCAGCCACTTTTTTTTATCCTATAGACATTTTAGGAACGTCCAATAATGCCATGCCTAACCAGTTTTACATCCCAGACACCAACTCATGCCTCCTCGGTTTCTCGCTCGTTTCTCGCTCGTGCGTCTTCAGCTTGTGACCCAGAAACGGATCAGTCAGCCATAATAAAGGAGGAACAGTCATGTGGATCACCATTAAGTCAGAAACGATGGTCTAAAATCCTAATGTTCAGCTCGATCCTATTCCATTTTATTTTTATTCATTGCTGCAACGTGGCTTTGCATTATGCAGAGTCGAGGGCGACAGGGGCAAGATGGAAGAAATCATTTCGGGGGGTTTAAATAAGGAATCGGACGAGATTAAGGGTTCTTCTGTAGCCGAACATAAAGCCACTTATTTGTATTGCAAGTCAACGAGAGCCAGTCATTCATTTTTTTTTTTTCATCCGTTTATTCCTGGTCAGGGTCATGAGCCAGTGGGACTGTGGTAGCAGAACAGAAGGTCCAGGGTTCAAATCCCACCTCTGCCAAGCTGCCACAGTTGGGTCCTTGAGCAAGGCCCTTAACCCACCAGTGCTTGGATTGTAAAAAAAAAGTTGGATACGGGTGTCTGCTTAATCCTGTACATGTAAATCTAAATGATAAACCATTATTATCTTCTGCCTAATCCAGACAGGTTCGCTGGCCAGACGGTGCCCACCCGGCAAGTTTGGGCCCAAGTGCAGAAACAACCCTAGACAGGGCGCCAATCCATCGTACAGCACACACGAAGGGCCACTTTAGAGACACCAATTGACCTAGCACACATGTCTTTGGGCTGTGGGAGGAAACCGGAGTACCCGGAGTAAACCTACGCAGACACGAGGAGGACATGCAGACTCCACACAGAAAGGACCCAGGCCGCCCCACCCTGGGATTGAACCCAGGACCTTCTTGGTGTGACGCAGCGGTGCCACCCACCGAGCCCCCGTGCCGCCCCTCATGATAAACCAGTCCATAGTATTTATCTGCTGACTGGTGTGACTTTTTAATGGTATTTACTAACCGGGCAATCCATACCACGCAAAATCACCTAAAAAATAACCACAACGCCACTACAACCAAGCACAGGTCAGCAGGAGAGTGAGGAGGGTGAGCAATCATGCTCTGGCACGGTACAAAGCAAACAGGCATAGAGAGAGTACACCCTATAGAGAGTATAATTCAAATATGCTCTGAATAACTTCACTTTAAGCAAAACACAATTGGCACTATTAATTCATCACTTCACTTGGGTGTGCGTGAACGTCTGAACGCGGGACGTTTTAACAACCTGCTTCACAACAGCCCCAATTTTGTTCGGCGTTCTTGAAGGCTGTTTGGAATAACACATTTTATATCAAGCCGTTTGTCAGTTTGCGTTAAGAGAGTCGCGAAACTTCAGGATGAGAGAGTTGAGTTTCTCAGCTCTGGTGTTGTTGATCTCATTTTATATGCACAGATGAAATAAGAGAATGCAGTCAAAGAGGCAGTAGGGAGGGAAAGCTCGATTAGGAGGTACACTCATGCTTAAAACTGGGTCATCGTGTGCTAGGAACACTCAGGTTTGAGGAAACTTGTGAAGACACAGGTGCAGGTGCAGAGGCAAAAGGGAGCGAGCTGTGCAAAACAGGGCTGTGTTGAGCTGGTTGACAGAGTATTTCGTTTTAACCACAGAGTATTTCAGCCCCACTCACTCTAACAGATTTATAATACAGACATGGAGTCTCCACAGACAAGCAGTGGCAGTGGAATGGACACTTATTCATAATTCCTTCATGGTTCAGAACTGAGCTCTCCTTGTTGCACAGAATACCAAGACTTCTTTAGCTCCTACTTTCAGACAGGGTCCTTTCTCAGCCCATAGGAAACCTCATTTATACACGTTGCAGTGATTTGTCCATATAAAAGGGGGTCCATTGTCCATTCCACAGGGGTTAGTTTCTTCCAAATTAATACAGTCGATTCCAGTTAATGGGACCACATCGGGACGCGATGGTTTTGGTGCTAATAACCAGCTGGTCTGATTAAACGAACATGCCCTATGTTACAAGACGGGACGTGCTATGTAACATATTAAATGT
>JAVSBV010000065.1:5854303-5867716 GCA_033117975.1 Parotocinclus spilosoma | reverse complement strand
TGATTATTTTTTCAACCATTAGTGCTGCGGCGGCTCTGAGAAATACCAAAAAAGGGTAAAAATGTAAAAAAAAAAAAAATTTATAAATTTTTTTTGGTATTCTTCAAATATTATCGTCGGCGGATGCGCGAAACAAGCAATAAAAAAAAAAAGTCTGGCCTAAAAGATTTTTTTTTTTTTTTTTTTTTAAAGGAGTGCGTCAATCGGGTGTGTCCTATGGGACATCTTGAGTACATTACTTGATCCCATCTGTTGTCTATACTGCCCAAAAGTTACATTGTGTTGTATAAGTGTTTCCTTTCTTTTTTTTCGGAGCCGTAGCTCATTTTGGGGCCGAGCTCGTACTGTTTATTCTTCTGTAAGTAGTAGAGGTTTTATACCAGACCTTCTGATTGGGATGAATACTGAGAGACGACTCACCTGTACCAGGATCATATTCAGCTTTGCCAGGTAAACTCCATCTTTCTATAAGAATTAATATAGTGACAATAAGAGATCTTACACATTATAGAGTATATGGTTTATGATAAATCCATAATGGATTTGGGCTTCAGTAGAACAAGGAACTTCACCTCAACCACAGAAGCATCAGAGGACGTCTTGATGATGAGCCCAACGACATATTTCTTAATTCCTAAAATGACAAAAAAAAAAAAAAACCAAGCAGGTCACCTTTTTATAATGAAACTTTTATAATCGGTGGTGTTTCAGTTAAATAACGGCTACGTTTAACACAGGGTGAGTCAAAAGTAACAGGACACCCATGTATTTCAGAAGATAAACAAAAAAATGGCATAACAGGTTGGGGGGGGGGGGGGGGGGGTTCTCCTTTAGGCTATGTCACGACCAACATCCACCTGCTTGAAAGTCATTATATTGGATCAAGTCTAGTTTTTCCAAATGGGAAGGTGGTCATGTAGGATATCAAAGAAGATCAGAATTAATTGGTGCAGATCAGATTTGTAATATCTCCTGTGGTTCAGAATTTATCAACACAGAAATTTCTTAATCCTTTTTGAGTCTTGGTTCCTTCCAAGGTTTCTTCCTTCTACATTTAGGAAGTTTTTTCCTTGCCACTGTCGCCCTAGGCTTGCTCAGTTCGGGAATAGCCTTTTAAGATCACGTAATATTGTAAAGCTGCCTTGAGACAATGCGCCGAATCGTACGATAATCGATGCTCCTCTGTAGTGTTGGGAAGGGAAGCAGCCGTTTCGGATGCAGCCTTAAATCCTGAGACGTAGTGAAGAGTCAAGGAAAGCGAGCTTTACCTTCACACTGAGTGCGTGGAAGAATTTTCCAGCGCGTCTTGATGACGGTCTCCAAAATCTGAAGGGCGTAGTACTGCGAACACATCAGCCGGAGACAACGTTAGAGAAGCAGCGGTGCCAGTGCTCACTGACAGTACAGTATAGTATAGTATAGTATAATATAAGATAAAACTCCATTCTAATACAGAAACACATGGGCTGCGTCCGAAATCGAAATCGCATACTGTGATAGTACGCACTAGATCCAATTCAGTACGCACTGCTCGACCGATAAAGCAGTACGCTCTTTAAGTATGCAAGTATGCAAGTATGCAGTATACGCAAAACCTCGGACGCACGACGCCCGCCATCTTACCGATGTCATGTGCCGCATGACGTCACACCATCAACAAAATATCGCCTCCATTCATTTCATTAAAAGCCCAACTCGCCAACATTTTTAATTATTTGAAAATATTTATCAATGGAAAAATATTTTCAATTAAAAAATTTTTTTTATAGTTCATTTCAAATTTGTAAACCGTCACCTCAGCGCTGTCCGCTATTTTACTTCATCAGCACCGAACGCCTTCGCTGCTCCAGTTGAATCATGGGACAGGATAGTGTGCTTTGGTTGCATACTTAAAAATGGCTGTCGATTGAGGACGTCATCCGGGGACTTTTCGCGTACTGTTTCAAGCATACTCTGTATTCGGACACACTACATTCTCTCGCCTACTGCTTTCGCGTACTGTACAGTATGGAAGTATGCGATTTCGGACGCAGCCAATGTCTTCACATTTACATTTACAGCATTTAGTAGACGCCCTTATCCAGAGCGACTTACAATTCATACAGTCTTACAATCCAAGCAATTCGTGGGTTAAGGGCCTTGCTCAGGGACCCAACTGTAGCAGAGGTGGGATTTGAACCCAGGACCTTCTGGTACACAGCCTTAACCACTAGGCTACCACAGTCCCATTGCTTTGCCCTGTTTTGTTCTCAGTCTTCCACAGAACCACAGAGCCAATGAACTTGCTTATAAAATGTTCAACCTCTAGAAAATCTAAATAATGGTAAATGATTCATAATTAACAATACATTATTAGTGTAAATATAGTGTATTTAGTTTAATGTGTAATACGGTGGCTCGGTGGGTAGCACAAATCCCAAGGTGGAGCGTGGAGCCTGGTCCTTTCTGTGTGGAGTCTGTATGTCCTCTGGGTACTCCAGTTTACTCCCACAGTCCAACGACATGCATATTAGGTTAATTGGTGTCTCTAAAGTGTCCATTAGTGTGTGTGCCCTACGATGAATTGGCACCCTGGCTAGGGTTGTTTATGCCCTTGAGCCCAGAGTTGCCAGGTGAGCCCTGTGTGGATTAAGCAGAAGATAATGCATGGATGGATGTGGAGATAGATCTCGTAAATGATGGACGCCCTATTCTTTTAATTTATTTATTTAGTAAACATCAAAATAATGCATTAATCACGTGAAGAAAAACATTTCCTTTGTCATGACCATTTTTCACTGTGACCAATGTAACCAGGGAGCAAATTTCACACAAAAAGTCATATTTGGTGTGTATAGTTTTCTGGAAAAAAAAAAAAATCACTTCTGCATATTTTGCATTTTACCATCGCTGTTTCACATCATGTTCGGCAAGTAAGGACCTTTAATTGTTTCTCTTTATCTACATTTAAATGTTGTGTTCAAATCTGATGATGTTTAAGGTCATATTTAGGCAGAAATCTAGACAATTGTCTAGAAATATTAACCAAAAAACAAGCAACACTTAAATGACAAATATCTGAAGTTTATTATCAAAGCAAATTGCTCTGACAGGGTAAAGTGAGAAATTACAGTGTTCACCTCTTGTACGATTAAACTAAAACCAAAAGTCTGGCATAAGTGCATGACGTCACCCTGAATCGCTGCCCTCCTTCACTTGATCAAAGAGAAATCATGATTATTTTCATCAGTTTTAAGTTTTGAGGCGATCTTGCCTTGCTTGGTATCTCGTCCAGAGCAAATTGGGTTTCCCATTTGAGCCCAGTTGGTGTCAGGGTTTCTAAGGCAGTCTTTTTTCTTAACTCTGTTTCATCTGGCTGCTCATTCGGGGTCTTTAATCCTTTTTCAGTGAATACGCTGAATTAATTTAAAGTGGTTGGACAGTGGTAGCCTAATGGACTACTAATCAGAACAGTACTGGTGAGCAAGACGTGCTACGTGCTACTCAGTATACTGTACGTTACTCTGGATAAGCTTTCTATTTAAATGCTGCATATGTAAATAAAGTGATTAATGTCAGGATGAGTAGAGCTGGAGAACCGCACAGTTCTGGCCCTTTCCTCTTTCCACAGCATGCTGTTCAATTACAGCCTGCTAATGCCCCGCCTATAAATGCATTCACTGTGGTTCATGTCTTTGTCTGGTCTTTTTACATTAACCTGGTTTCTTGGCTCATGGTTCTTCTCGTGGTCCAGGTCTTTGGAAGTGGATTTTCCTGAAGGCGTCAAACGACAAAAAGAAGTGCAATTATTTAAATTATAAACAACATTGAATTAAAAAAGCTATTTTGGCTGGTACTCATAGCCCTTTGTCCTCTGGCTGGAGATGAAGTGAACTTTTTTAAATTTTCTTCGGTGAAAATAATTAAACACTTATTTGAGACATTTCCTGTGATAAATCGGCTTTGTGCCATGTGTAGTCGGCTAGGCACTGGGTTTCCCTCGACCCTGACCAAGGATTAAGTGGCAATGAATGACTGAACCAACCGAATTTTCCGCTGTTAAATGCCACGTCCTAAAAATTATGTCATTCAGATTTTTAAACTTAAATGCATTTCAGATGCACCTTTAAATGTACCAGTCTATATTCTTAGGGGTGTATTTTGGACCTGCTACTATAACAAACATTACCTGTACCTTGCCTGATCTTGTTAGTGGATGGTTATTAATTAAGCATCTAAGCCACCCGATGACGTTTGGTTCCTTTTTAAGTCTTGACCCTCCCAAGGTTTCTTCCTTACAACATTTACAAAGTTTTTCCTTGCCACCATCTCTCAATTTGGCATTTTTCCATATTATAATATAAGATTGTAAAGCTGCTTTGAGACAATGAACCATTGTAAAAAGCGCTATAGAAATAAATCTGACTTCACTTGACTTGAGTCTTGTAAGATCTGTACCTAATACCAATTTTTGAATGCTGTGATACATACAATTCATTTAAAGACTGCAGCTATGAGGCCCCCCAGTCAAAGCTTAGCTCTCATTTACCGTCATCTAATGTCAGCCCTGGTAAAATGTAAATAATAAATGTAAATGTCTCCTTGTCCCCCTGTCCCTGTTCTACCTATAACCACGAACATCATAAAAAGGGGAAACTCCTAATGCTGCAGTGACAGTGACCCCTATCCTGCCCTGCCATGGACTTCTCCACCGTCTATAGTCCAGGCTCATTCTTATTGCTGCGCTACGTAGGCATTTTCCATGCGCTTGATTAAAGACTTTTTCTAAACAAAAGCAATCAATAGGCTATACAATCAATTCATGCTTTAATAAAGCAGTGAATGAATCAGCAGCTTGTACACCCTTCAGTACGCTCAAACCTTGTAAATAGATACACCTTTTTCACACTGGTCTCTGTCCCTGCCCCACGAGCGCTCACCTGTATAATTAAAACATTGACAGAAAGACGAAATTGATCAGGAGAAGTGAACGTGAGCACACCAGGAACATTTGATTTCTGAATGTCAAAATCAATAAGCCTGAATACTGTGCTTCGTCAGTAGAAGTCGAACAGAAAAGGTTTTTTTAAAAAATAAGACCTGAGTTATGAGGATATGCACGAGAGAGTATGCATACAAATATATATCCAAAATATCAATATTTGGTTTATATGTAAGTGGTTCTGTTACAGAGGAAGAGGGGTGGCCTCTGTATCAGTCACAGCAAAAGAGGTGTGGCCTATGTGTATCCAGAGCGACCTACAACTCATACAGTCTTACAATTCAAGTAAACATGGCTTAAGGGCCTTCCTTAAGGACCCAATTTGGCAGAGGTGAGATTTGAACCCTGGACCATCAGGTCCAGAGTCCAATACCATAACCACAGTCCCCTTTTCACAGTACAAGAAGTGTGTCCAGGTGTGTTACAGAAGAAGAGATCTGGCCTATGTGTGATGTGTCAATCACAGTAGAAAAGGTGTGGCCTCTCTTAATTACAGTAGAAGTGGGTGGCCTCTGCGTCAGTCACAGTTAAAGAGGTGTGGCCTCTGTAAGTTACACTTGAAGAGGTGTAGCCTCTGTGTGTCAGTCAAATTAGAAGAGGTGTGGCCTCTGTGTGTCAGTCACAGTAAAAGAGGTGTGGCCTTTTTGTGTCACTCACATTAATAGAGGTGTGGCCTCTGTGTGTCAGTCACAGTAAAAGAGGTGTGGCCTCTGTGTGTCAGTCACAGTAAAAGAGGTGCGGCCTCTGTGTGTCAGTCACAGTAAAATAGGTGTGTCCTCTGTGTCAGTATGGTCTGATCAGGAACGAGCAGGGTTTTCCGTGTTTCGTAACACAATGAATCTTACCATTACGCTTATCTACCACAGTGGCCTTCATCATGAAAATTAATTGAAAATTAAACATTAATTTATCCGGTTATGGGAAAGCAATATGCTAATAATCCTCTTTTTTTCTGGTGAAAAAAAAGCAGAGGAAAGCACTCTCGAATAAATAGTGCATGCTGTGATTAAATTTGAATACTAAGGGTCAAAAGCTCTCATTATTTTCGTTAAAATATTAAAAAACATTGCAATATGTCATGAGGCCCAAATATAGTGGTGGTTTCATTCCAGGAGAAAACTGTTTGCTCTGAAATAAATGCAGATTTACAAGTCATGCTGCTCAATATGTGAGAGAGAAAAAGAGAGAAAGAGAGAAAGAGAGAGAGAGAGAGAGAGAGAGAGAGAAAGAGAGAGAGAGACTCAGCACTGAGGCATTTTAATATAAGGCTGAATTTCAGCATTCTCTTACAGCTTTTATAAAAGCCATATAAGTGGCTGTTTTTTAAGGACAAATGGTTGTTAGATATGCCTACATTGGTTTAAGCGGTCCCATGGATCGTGGACTGTCTGCAAAATGTAGTTATTTGATGGTCATGACCATGATGAAGCTAGGCATAAAGGCATACATTAATGACATGACTTTTTATTATTTTAAATATTTTGTCCATAACCGAGGTCATGTTTCATGTTTTCTTTTTACAATGAATAAAAGGTAACCCAAAATCTGAAGCTAACAAACTTTGAAGACACTTTTGCACATTTTCATTATAATTGTTAATCATTTTAAAACTGCTAACCAGCTAATCCATCTAAAACCTCAAAGAACCTAGTGTTGATGATTGACCAGAAAGGTGGCCAAAGTTTTGCACATAAAAAAAGCACCACTGCCTCACAGTAAGAAGGTCCCGGGTTCAATCCCAGGGTGCAGCGGCCTGGGTCCTTTCTGTGTGGAGTCTGCATGTCCTCCCCATGTCTGTATGGGTTTACTCCGGGTACTCCAGTTTCCTCCCACAGTCCAAAGACATGCATGTTAGATTAATTGGTGTCTCTAAAGTGGCCCTTAGTGTGTGACTGTGTGCGTGATTGGGTGTGTGTACTACAATGGATCGGCATCTAGGGTTGTTTGCCGGGTGGGCACCGGCTGGCCCATGACCCCGTGTGGATTAAGCGGAAGATAATGCAACTCTGTATAGTAACGCGAAGCTTACAGAACACAGGCCGTACAAACTTCCAGTTCCATAGGTATCTGATGACCTTGGCTGTGTCTGAAATGGCATACTTGACCACTACATACTAGATTGACTGGAGTAAGCCAAAGCAGGGCACTCTTTTAGTACACGACTCTGGTACATAACTGTCCTCTTGCCCATGATTGTTTTTCTGGTTGTATCTTATTTAAACGTGCTCGTCATTCACCATTCTTCTTCCTCAGCTTCGAACATCTGCGCTGCCTCAGCTGAATCATGGGATACGACAAAGTGCTTTGCTTGCAAACTTAAAAATGGCTGCCGACAAAGTGCGTCATATTGGGACTTTTACTGTTGAATGCATACTGTGCATTCGGACACCGCTTTCGCGTACTGTTCCATATATCTTAACTTGGGAGAGTTCGAAGAGCAATGAATAGGATTACCTTAAAAGGCAGTATTAGAAGAGTATTGCCATGCAGAGCAAGTATTCTCTCGCTATGCTAA
The DNA here is from genome assembly GCA_033117975.1 of Parotocinclus spilosoma. Lineage (NCBI taxonomy): Eukaryota > Metazoa > Chordata > Actinopteri > Siluriformes > Loricariidae > Parotocinclus > Parotocinclus spilosoma. Next base: position 5,860,220 of record JAVSBV010000065.1, on the reverse strand, counting down.
TGTTCTCACGTTATGACTCATTGCTCACAACAGATGGATCTCCTGCAGTCATGTTTTCTCTGATTCGGACCAGCATGATGTACTTCACTGAGCAGGTAAACACACAGTCAGTTATGTTCTCATTCATAGCACAGTTTTAAAACCTAATGTAGAATTGTTCGTAAGGGTGTTTTACATGAAGTGTTATACACACAATAAAATACGCAACTCCTCTAATTCAAAACTAAGAGCAAGCTGCTGGAAACTGAGGTTCCTGCATAGTTCTGTTTGAACCCTGGACTGAGTTTGTGAGTGTTAAAGTCATGTGGTTATAGGACCTTGCATTGTCCCATCCATCCAGTGCTTCACTTTCACCCTCATCACATGAATTTCAGGACGGATTTCGCACTTCATGGAACAGGACATTCAGTCTTCTACAGATAAGAAGCAGAAAATCTGGTCGATTACAGCTTTGGCTGATTTACTGAAAGGACTTAATGCAATCCATTTAGGTAAAAACAAACAACAAATGGGAAAAAAAAACACTTAAGGCATTAGACGCCAAATGCGACGCAAAAAATGCAATATATTCACACTTTTTTTGCCTCAAGACCATAAACACCAGATGCAACAGTTTTTTATTTTATTTCACAGCCTGATCCGGTTTTTCTCAGTCAAAACAATGGACAAGACAAACAAAATGTCTTTGTGAAATACTGAACACAATGTGTTGCTGCTCAGAGAAAAATGCAAACATCGATATTGGGTACAGTACTGGAAAAATTAAATGAGCACGGAGCGTCTCATACAAGAGCTGAACCTGTTTTTGCGTGTGAACACCAACATTTGATTTAAGAGGTCTTTCATATTTCACATCAGTTACCAGGTACCAGTTCTAGCACAAAACACTTACATGTTCCTCCTCACTCTACTGGTTTTCATTACCAGAAACCAGTCCCACCAGAGTGCAGGAACTCCCTCCATCATTTAGTTATCAGGAGACGATGTGCCTCCAATAACTGACGGCTGAGGACTCTATCTTAAATCCAGTTTGTTATTTAATTAAAATTGTATTATTTACTTAATACCTAATTTCAGTTAACATCTGGGCCACCCAAGCAGGTTGGGTCCCTTTTTGAGTCTTGATCCTTCCAAGGTTTTTTCCTTGTTCATTCAGGGAGTTTTTCCTTTCCACTGTCGCCCTAGGTTTGCTCAATTCGGGATTGGCCTTTTAAGATAATATTATATTGTAAAGCTGCTTTGAGACAATACTCCATTGTAAAAGACACTATAGAAATAAATTTGACTTCAATTTGACATTTTATGTTCTAGTAAATGTATTATTAAATGGCAAAAACACACTGTTTTAAGTTAGTCTAGTTCTAAGTATGAAAAGGCAGACTTGCGCTAAGAGGCAGACTGAAAATACAGGAGCTGCTTCATGAGGCACAGAGACGAAGGTGATTGGTAAGTTTTTGTCACTGGCAAAAGTTTGCACAAATGGAAGAGAGAATAAAATAAAGTCGCTTTTTTGTCATGTTAAAAAATTTGAAGTGTTGGAAAATACATTGATTACACACAGGCTCGAATTTATTTATTAACTCATTTGAATAAATTGTACAAACACTCCTGCTGAGTGTGTAAGCTTTTAGAATGTACAGACACGTTGTGGTATCAGCTCGTGGTCGCCCTAGACTTGCTCAATTTGCAGTTGGCTTTTTAAGATAATATAAAATATAATATTGTAAAGCTGCTTTGAGACAATGCTCCATAGTAAAAAGTGCTATATAAATACATTTAAATTGAATTAAATGTGGTCAATTGAAATAAATATTCAACATTTTGTCTACAATCACTGAACTTATACTGCTCACAAAAAATAGGATTTATGTGAGCAGTGTATTTGCCAACTGTTAAGCTTCTGTAATGCTTTGGGTTGTGTGGCAGCTTTGGAATTATTGTGCAGATGTAAGGAAGAAAATTAACACACCATGGAAGCCAATATGGCACAGTCACTGAGGAATTTGATCTTGCAAATAAGTCTTAAATTAAACCTTAAATTAAAGACTGTTAGCTGCTATGAGAAAAGTTTGAAGGCTGTGATTGGTACAAAATAGATTGTCTAATCATAGACTAATGCACACATGCCAAAATCCTTCCTATGTGCTTTACATGGAAACACAAGAGAATAGGCAAGGGAAAGGGGTACTTTATGTCCGGCCAACGTCCATTTCGGTCATTGTCCTGTTTCCCAGAGCATAATGTGGACATTAAACCGTGCACAACTGTATTTCTTTTCCTGCTATCGGAACAAATAGATGTTTACGAGTTCTTCAAATGTTAGGGACCAAATAATTCCCATATACAGTGCATCCGGAAAGTAATCACAGCGCTTCACTTTTTACACATTTTGTTACGCTACAGCCTAATTCCAAATTAAATAAATCTCTTTCCTCAAAATTCTACACAAAATACCCCATTATGACCATGTGAAAAAAGTTTTTTTGAGAGTTCTGAAAAATTATTAAAAATAAAAAACTAAGAAATCGCATTTACGTAAGTATTGTTTCCATATACCTTGTTTCTTATTTCTCTCGCTGGCAACCCTGGAATTAAATGCAGCCTTGGCAAAATTAAGAATTTTTGCTTTTAATTATTAAAATGTTGAAATTTTGGCCACAATAATGAATAGTTAATTATTAAATGATGACAGTTTTCATCTTTTTGTGAGATTATTGTCTGGCTGCCCTTCCCTTATCTGATGAGCTTAGTGCAGGTCAACTCTGATTATTGACCAGATCTGACGTTTTGTAGTTGACTGATTATTAAACTCATGTAAACACAATCACGCTATCGCTGAGGCTGTCGTAAATGTATTGGGCATGGACCGAATGAAAGCGCTTGCACACGCCCAAGGCATTTTCAGACCTTGAAGGGTTAATAATGCCCATTTATAATGCCCAGGTTTGGCCCTCTTTTAAGGATTTTAGGATGATTGAGAAGCTTAGTGGAATAATTGCAGTTATTTTCTGCCTGTAATGACGTTTACAGTGTGATCTGCACCAGGCGTCTGTTCACAGTAATCATGATGATCTCCGTTTCAGTTTGATTATTACATAATGATCATTAGAGCTCAAAGCCCTAATGCGTTTGGCGTTTGCTTGGCAGGACGAGCAGAAGGAACTGGATGAAATCACAGCGAAGAGGCAGAAGAAGGGCAAGAACGAGGATGAGGCTCCTGCAGAAGAGAAGACCATTCTGCACGGTAAGTCTGCTGTTTGTTCAGCTCCATTTGCCTTCTTAACGATCTGGGAAATGGAGGACATTGTTTAGCGCCTCCTGGATTATGCTTAGAACTCACTCACGTTTATCCAGATTAGGGATGTGAAGAAGACTTGAACAGAACAATAAATAAGTAGTATTAAGAAACATGCCGAAAAACAAAAAACGAAGCTGTAGCTAGATTAAAACAACTTGAGTAACATTGTTCTGGTCATTACCCCCTAAAATAGTCAAATATGGCGTAAAAGTGTGATTTTTGGGGTAGAAGGGGGGTAAAGAATGGTCTTAGGACATGCTCTACGACCCTTTCCGTCCACCACTGTAGTAAACTATGTTCAAATATATGAATCTATACCTTTCTAGTAATTATTAGAGTAATTAGGATAATTACCGCTCTTCTTCCCTTATTAATGAAAGTTATTAAATGCTTCAATTTGTTCACATTATTCATGAATAATGAATCCCTAATTAACGTTATATTGTTGTAGGTTTTGTGTGCTGGGTGGTTTGCCAATCAATAAACAATAAGTGAATCCTCCCACTCTTATTTCTGTACAGTTAAGGATGCGTACGACTACCAGGGCCGTTCTTACCTGCACATTCCACAGGATGTGGGCATCAACCTGCGTTCTGCAGACATTCCTGACAAATGCTACCTGCCTAAAAAGCAACTGCACGTCTGGACCGGACACACAAAGGTATACCTTCAGTGTTGTTTTATTATTGTTATGTAGTTTAGTACACTGAGCGGTTTTGTGCTTCAGTAATTGAACTAGTCCTGTAAATTGGGGATGCACAGAACTGGACATCGCTTCTGATGTTAACAAAAACATAGCTTTACAGTTATGCCAACTTGGGGTGGTGGTGCAAAAATTATATTAGGCCAGACTTTTTAAATTGTTTGTTCCTCGGATGTCCCTACTTAAGAATCTACTGAGGAGGGAGGAAAAAAAATTAATAAATAAATCTTTATTTTTTAGCACTTTTCAGTTTCTCAAGAGCTATGTGGAATCAATACAAGGAAGGAGGAAGAAATTAAAAAATATATATTTATTTAAAAATAAAATGTATTTAACCTACAATTAAATTAAAGTGAATTTGGAAAAAAAATGTAATAAATATAAAAAAAAACGTTGGCTCTTCACCGGAGGGCCGAAAATGTTTACATTTTTGAATGTTAAATTGTATTATTTTTTTTTTTAACCATTGGTGCTACGACGGATCCAAGAAATAACAAAAAAAATATATATTTTTATATAATTCAAATATGATCGTCGGCAGATCCGTGAAACAAGGAATAAAAAAAGTCTGGCCTTCCTGATTATAATGTATTAATAAATCAATAAAATGCGGATATAGTTTTTTTTTTTGTTTTGAATCACAATGCTGTGCCGAGGTATTTCACAATTGTGAATAATTTTTATGACATAAGTAGCGATGAATATGTTAATTTGTTCGATTTTGTTCTACACGGTTGGTAAGTCCATCCTGAGACCTGAATTCTCTCCCACATGGTGACGTTCATGGTTTATTAGGTTTAATAATTCACAAATGCTATTGGATCGATTATGTAAAGCTTTTGTAGCGGTATTAAAACTGAAAAAGTCAGATCAGGGCGTCTTCACTGTAAATAGGAGGTCGGGTCCCTTTTTGAATAATGTTCCTCCCAAGGTTTCTTCCTTCTACATTCAGGGAGTTTCCTTGCCACTGTTGCCTTAGACTTTATCAGTTTAGGCCTTATAAGATAATATAATATAATATTGTGAAGGGACAGTTTGGTCCAATGCACCATTGTAAAAAGAACTGGCAGGAGAGCCAGTAGCATTTTAGCATCGAGAAGGAAATGGATGATCCCCCCCCATATTCGTTCCTTTGATGGTTTCACCTTTAGCTCCGCTGCATACAGATGTATTTAATAATTCAGCACAGTTCCAGACGTGTTCAGCACTTAGTTCAGCTGTTAGTATTCAGGGTACTCTCTCAGATTTTGCTTTAGGCAGTGTTTAGGCAGTGGAGATAAACCCTGCCTGACTTTTTTCACTGTCATATACACTCGCAGAGAGCCTGGATTTATGCAGATTGCTGATCTGAAATGGGCTTGAGGCTAGATTTAGCTCGTTTCCAGACTTTAAGCTAATTAACTGCAATTTCTGGACTTGGTTGTGTTTACAGTCAGAAATGAAGGCAGTATCTTTTTTTCTTACATCACTGGTTGTAGTGGGTTAGTGATTTGGATAGTGAGATTATCCGGAGTATGTATATAGTATTGTGCAAGTTCTAGGTCACCATTAAATATGTTTCTGCAATGCTGTAATGTCCATAAATAACATTGTTAATAACATTTTGGTCTCTCTGTGTGATTGCAGGGTGTCAGTGCTATTCGGTTGTTTCCTGTGTCTGGTCACCTGCTGCTGTCGTGCTCGATGGACTGCAAGATCAAGGTACATAATACATAAAAAATATTAATAGCAAATGTATCGCAGATTTTTTTCGCATGTTTTTGCGGAACGTTTACATAAAAAAAAAAATCACAATTTATAAACATATATTAAGAATTATAATTCTAACAAAAGAGGCGTTCATAAAATATTAGGATTTACAGTAAATAGAGTATTTACTCAGCGGATGAATACTCACCAAAAACGAGAAGTAACAC
>JAVSBV010000065.1:5838053-5854203 GCA_033117975.1 Parotocinclus spilosoma | reverse complement strand
AACAGTAGTTCTTGTTTGTACGTTCGCTATACGTGTAAATCGTACAATAAAGGTTTAATAAACATTTAATATGCTACCTAGCACGTCCCGTCTTGTAACATGGGGCATGTTCGTTTAATCAGGCCAGCCGATTATTAGGACCAAAACGACGATCCCGTCCCGATGTGGTCCCATTAACCGGAATCGACTGTGTATGAACCAGTGTGACTCAGCAGGTTGAGAGTACCAGACTGCGGGTTCATATCCCACCTCTGGTAAGGTGAGGCCAAACTCTGGTTCTGGGTGTTCAGTCCTGGAGTGAAGGCTAACCAGGGGCTCCAAATCCCATGCAGGGCAAGTTGCCTTACCATCCTAAAGTAACGTCCTCCTTCTTACAGAGAAAAGGACGGGTGATGGGAAACCACCCCAGGTGTGTTTTAGGTGCTGTGTAGTATCTAAAAGTAGACACCAGAACGGTTCCACAGCCTTATTAGCGTGGGCTCGTCACTGAGGTACACGCCTTAATATACCTACAAATAATACATGCAGTCTCCGTGGAGAAGAAACGGCGTGAATCAGAAGCAATTCAAAATATGCTTTCACTTTCACCATTCCAACACAATGGCTGGTATCCGAACTATGGACGTTTCCATGTGCCCAACCTTTCACCCGATCTCGATCAGCGTCCATTGACACGCGAAGTCGGGGACAACCTTACAACAATCTGACAAGTTTCCTACGATTTTCTAGGCACCAGGAAAAAAATGGGATTTAGGAACGGAGGGTAAAAGTGACTCTTGTTCCAGCAGCATACCATTTGTGAAGGTAAGTAAAACCTCGTTTTTTTTATTTATGAAAGAGAGCACGGCAACGCTCTACTCACCAAATAAAATCCAGAAAAACAAGACACTGAACAAAACACTTGCCAAATCTAGACTCGTAGGCCGAGAAAAAAATCCAAAACGACTAAAACAAAGGGGTGGATAAAGGCGACGTCGCTCCAAAATCAACTCAACTCCAAGCAAAACACAATGTCTGTGCTTAGAACGTAGCCTTCTGGTTCTGTCTGCTGCGTCTGACACTGTAAACAATCCGGTTATTGATTATTGATTACTGATCATTGACGCTACTCTTGGTAACTTCGGAACTGGGTGGCCATGTGCTTTCCTCTTACTTTTACATACAAGATCGAGCCAAGATGGCAAGCTATACCTTTTTTGCCGCTGTTCTCACTAAGACATCAGGGGTGCCCCTGTAAAATGTTTTATTTTGGACTGCTGAGCAGAACTGCGGGACAAATTCACTCCAGGCATGTCGTCTTCTTCATCCATTTATAGGCAACGGCACTTCATTTGGAAAGAGCCCTTTTGTCAACGGTTAACCAAAATATGGGGGCGGTCTATGAGGACGGCAGTACCTCAAAAGTCAAGGTAAAGATCCTCGACATATTCTCTAGTGGGCGGCACGGGGGCTCGGTGGGTGGCGCCGCCGCCTCGCAGCTAGAAGGTCCTGGGTCCGATCCCAGAGTGGATCCCAGAGAGTCCAAATGTCCTCCCCGTGTCTGCGCGGGTTTACTCCGAGTACTCCGGTTTCCTCCCACAGTCCAAAGACATGTGTTAGGTTAACTGGTGTCTCTAAAGTGGCCCTAAGTTCCTCCCCGTGTCTGCGTGGGTTTACTCCGAGTACTCCGGTTTCCTCCCACAGTCCAAAGACATGCGTTAGGTTAATCGGTGACTCTAAAGTGGCTCTTAGGGCGCGACTGTGTGCGTGTGCCCCACGATGGATTGGCGTCCCGTCTGGGGTTGTTGTGCCCAGAGCTGCCGGATGGATTAAGCTGAAGATAATGGATTTTACAATGGAGCTTTGTCTCAAAGCAGCTTTACAATATTAAATATTGTACTATCTAGGCACAATGCCAGATGAGTCAGCCTAGGGCGACAGTGGCAAGGAAAAACTCCCTAAACGTTATAAGGAAGAAACCATGGACTGAAAAAGGGACCCGACCTGCTTAGATGTTAGGTTCTGAAAGCCCAGTCCAGTTGTGCTTTATATGTACATTTTCCTAACATCATATAAAACGTGTGTAAGGCAGAACTGGAGACCGACACGGGGACACTCAACGCCTTTAGGTCCCAGGAACCCCACTCCCTGGGGACATGCATCGAATCTGACTCCAATATTCCCCTGGGCTTGATTTGCCAGAAGTGATCAATGAACCAGCGTGGCTCAGCAGGCTTAAAATACCGAACCGTGGGTTCGTATCCCACCTCTGCTAAGGTGAGGTTTCCGATTCCTGGGTTTTCTAAGGATGGTTCAGGGTGTGAAAGTCCTGGAGTGTAGGCTCACCAGAGGCTCCCCTGGGGGTGGTGGGGGGGTGGGTGTCTCGGGTTGAGTTACCATCTAGTACAGGGCAAGTTGCCATACAATTCTGCTCAGAGTCTAAAGTTATGTCCACCTTCTTACAGAGAAGAGAACGGGTAATGGGACGAGCTGTAGGGAATCCACCCTACCAGAGAAACAGAGGATTAGAGTTTGCTGGGAGCAACGTGACACAAGTCAAGGTAAAAAGACTCACCCCCCCCCTTCTTTTTTCTTTTTTAGCTTTTTCTTCTTTGCAATTTGTCTACTTAACTCAACAGAAATGACCTTCAGTGCTCCAGTCAGGTTTGACCCAACAAAACATTTCCAAGTGATCGTTGTAGTACTGATGCACAATCGGCGTCTCTAAGGTTCACCATTCGATGTTCTTACGGATGTTGGTTTTACATTTCGCACAAGGTATTAGGTTTAAGTCAAAGTCAACAACAAATTTTGTTCTATAGCAGCTTTTCAATCTTAAAAGGAAAATCCCAAACTGAGCAGACGTAGGGCGACAGTGGCAAGGAAAATTTCTGAACATACAAGGAAGAAAGCTTGGGAGGAACTGAGACTCTACAACACAATGTATAGGTACTCAGCATGTGAAGTATAATACGGTAAAAAACAAGTTCTTACTAAATTCCAGTCAACGTTTGAAGAACTTATCCAGTGGGATCTGACGCGCTTTTGCTGGGGCTAAGTGGCGACTTGTGGCTTCTTGTTTTTGTAGTAAATGGAAATGTTAGGCAAAGACCTGTAGGTGGCAGTAGAGGGCTGGGGAGATACTTGGAAGTTTTCGGGTAGTGATGCCAAAGACGAAGAGTTGTTCTGTATGTATACTGTGGCTCTGTGGAAGTTGTTATTGATTCACTAAAAGTAAGTCTAAACTCACGGTCGGCTCTTTCTTTGGTAACCACGGATATTACATATTTCTTATTCGCTCTCACGTTTTTTGGTCCTATTAAGCAGAATTTTGGTCCAAATAAACGAATAACATTACACGTATATAATAGGATTTGTTTCTGTACCTAAAGATTTGGTCAGAATAAGTGGTCCCATTAACCGGTGATCCTATTAACCAGAATCGACTGTATTTATACATTTTATTTATGTATTTTCTTTTTTCCTCTGAGTTAAATAACTGCTTTTAATTTAAACCTGCATTCATCCCTGCGTCCCTACACAGATTACTATCATTTTTAAGAACTGGCGGGAATGTGCCGAGCAGCAGATCTACCAGGCAGAGGTGGACAACGTCCCTGCAGCCTTTGTGGACGGATCCACAACCAGTGGCGAGCGACGAGGTCACTACAGCCTCCAGGTGCGCACTCAGGCCCTGGGGCGCCACGCCGAGATCTGGGCAGCCCATATTGGTACCACTTTGGTGGTCCGTCAGAGCGGTCAATCGCTGAGCCTGGCTGTGCGTTCTCCTCGTGACATCATCGAGTCCTACAGCCCCGAGCAGGACCTACAGCTGTGTGTATGGGGCTGTCCGGCCTCGCAGCGTTTACACGCGCCACCCATGTGGCCTGGTATGCCCGAATACACCCGCTGTTCATCTCTATTGCCAGAGCAAGACGTTTACTTCCAGGCATGCCTCTTCGATTTGCTCGCCACTGGGGACATGAACTCCAGCTTGTCTGCGGTCGAAGCTCTGGAGGATGCCCGAGCCATGATGGTCGACCCCAAGAAGGTGCATCTAGTGGCGGCAGCAGCAAACAGGAATGAGTCACGGCTTACTAGGCTACTTGTGGCTCTGTTTACCCTTAGACTTGTGCTCTAAATGTGTGATTGTACTGATATCATTCAAAAGGCAGCTATTCAGCATGAGGAGGAGTAACAAAAACAACAATACTGCCTCGTTTACTTCACACTGTAACGACTTATTGGACACTGGCAGAATTTGGGATCGCTGATTAATCTAAAGTTGGTTTATTGAATGTCCTCAATATGGTCGTATGACATGGAATACTGTCAGCAAACTGTGAAAGTGTTTTTACATTCAGATCAACAGTAAGTTCAAGTCATACAGGCGATTATATTCTTTACTAAAAATGTTATTTAATGTAAGAATTGTTGGGTGAATCGTTATTTAGTATGTACAGTCTGGAACTGTCTCTTGGGAAACAAGTTCAGTATTATATTTGCAAATATTTGTCTATACATACATACCTTTAATAATAATAAACCTTTTTCTCAAATCGGAGATTAAAAAAAGACATGGTGGACAGTCAACTTTGAATTTCATTTTAATCCAAGACACGTCTGATGTCAAGCAAAAGATCTGGCAAATCAACGTCGAAGTGTGTTTCCAGGTTAGATTTGATTCAAGATATTCAAGGTTTTGAACATCAGCTTCTTGGTGACCATGTGTTTAATATACTTTTTTAAAAAACTATTTACTATTTTGGATACAATCCTGTTGTTATTTTAGCAATCATGGGTCCATATACATTTGAACAGAGACAACATTTTTCCAGTTTTTGATCCTCTACTTTACCATAATGAATGTTGAACAAAACACTTCAGATGCAGTTGAAGTTCAGACTTTCAGCTTTAATTTTTAATCAAGCTTTAATTATTAATGTTTTTGTAGTAAATGGAAATGTTAGGCAAAGACCTGTAGGTGGCAGTAGAGGGCTGGGGGAGAAACTCGGGAGTTTTCGGGTAATTATGCCAGAGACGAAGAGTTTCTTCACGGATATTACATGCTGTACACGTTCTTTGGTCCAATTAAGCGGAATTTTGGTCCAAATAAGCGAATATCATTACACGTATACAATAGGATTGATTCTGTACTTTAGGATTTGGTCAGAATAAGCTGCTGGTCCCATTAACCGGTGGTCCAATTAACCTGAATCGACTGTATACATATATAATAAAAATATAAGAACTATTTGTAGCTATTGTAATATTTACACTGGGGGTGTAAGTGATGTGTGTCTAAAGTGCAGTGGTGCTTTAAGGTTGTAGGGTTGGGAGTGATTTGGGTGTGGTCTGATTTAGAGTCCGAATAGCAAATCTTAACCAGTGCCCCCCATTTGTTATGTTACATTTTGTCTACCTTTTGCCTTTCCTGTGGTTTGCAGAGAAGCCAAAAATCAGACTTCAGATTGCTTCTGACTTCTGCCTAGGTTTATGGGTTTGTTGGTAACACCTCTACCACACAATGACTGTGTAGTTCATCTTCTGATGTGCCTGTTTACCTCCGAGCCACCAGAGCTGCCCTAAGAATGCCCCAAATAGGAAGTCAGTCCATCGCAGGACCAACAGGGGATGCTGTTGCAGGGTTGCAGATCCCCAGACCAGGCTTTCTTCTCCTGAGTGCCTGCACCTGCGTTATTTTAGAAAAAAAAAAAACAAATCCTAGATGCTATATCAAGACGGTTGCCAGTTCAAACAAACTGGAGTAACCCTACGTAACCCACAATCTATTATTAAGGTACTGGAATCTGGACCAGAAGGTCCAGGGTTCAAATCCTGCCTCTGCCAAGCTGTCACAGTTGGGTGCTTGAGCAAGACCCTTAGCCCACAATTGCTTGGATTGTAAGATCAGTTGTAAGTCGCTCTGGATAAGGGCGTCTGCTCAATGTTGGAAATGCTGAATGCTTATTTGCAATCCTTTCTATAATCCTGAGAGTCTTACTGTAGTTCTCTGTAGTGACGCCCGACTCTGGTATCTTTTATTAAGATCTTATAGTTTATATAGGGAACAAAAGTGAGTAATCAGAACACCCAGAGAGCGATCCAGAACCTATATTAAAACCCACACAGTAACGCAAGGCAATCTGAATTAAAATCTAAATTAAACCAGCTCGATTGCTCAGGCCTTTTAATCAGTCGCAGGCACTGACGAAGAGAACACACTGTTCAGATTTGTAAATTGCTTTCTTATTTTTTCACCACGCACCCGAGACGAGCAAACCACCCACACGATTATAGAAGACCTACATTACAACCCACACAGCCTTGTTCCTCCGGTTGTTGCTTTTAATATATAGCACATAAATGTAGCACTTCTGAGTGCAACCTCTGATTACATCATTTCAGCTCCTTTTATAGGCTAGTGTTTGTGCAGAGCGAGGCTCTCTCAGAAACCTTATCTGCACTTTAATCTCCCCCTCAACTTGTTTTTTTGGTTTGCAGCGTTTGGATTCGAGTTCTCGCTTCGGAAATGAAATGCGCATGAAAGATAACTAATACTCTGAAATGCAACGTTCAGTGCTGCTTGAAGAGCTCGCGAGGGTTTCGGTGTGTACGGCACATTAGAAGGAAGTAGGAAAAGTCTGTGTACTGCAGAAAGTTTGGGCACCACCCCATCATATAATCACCCAAACACATTACAGAAGGTGTTAGAAGGTGCTCGGTCTATATGAATAATCTTTTTCACCTACAAAGCCCAGCAATGGGGATGTGAGAACATCAAACTTTGTTTGACATTTAAGGCTTGACAAAGGGATATTACAAAATCACTATGAAAAGAATCCCACAAGAACTGCTGGATAATCTGATCCTGTCAATTCCCCATCACTGTCAGTGTGTTTTGACCCTCTTGGGTGACCATACATTCTACTGAACAGTCAATGTGGGGGCACTCTGGTCCAGTTTAACCTGCTTCTGTTCACCCCTATGAATATTATTCATTAACTTCCGCTTAATCCACATGGGGCCGAGGGGCGGCCGGTGCTCACCCGGCAACCCTGGGTGCAAGGACAGGAACAATCCTAGACGGGGAGCCAAGCCATTGTAGGGGGAACACACACACAGCCATACACTAAGGGCCACTTATAGAGACACCAATTAACCTAACACGCATGCCTTTGGACTGTGTGAGGAAATTGGAGTACCCGGAGTAAACCCACGCAGTCACAGGGAGGACATGCAGACTCCACACAGAAAGGACCCAGGCCGCCCCGCCCTGGGATTGAACTCGGGACCTTTTTTTTTTTTTTTTGCTGTGAGCTGCACCCCCCACCTCCACCCCAAATTTGAATATATCACTTGGTACTTAATTACTATAATTGAATTTGGCATCTTATTTATGTAATCAAAAAACTTTTTTGGATTTTTCATTTGCTTTTCTGATTTTGTTGAATGAAATAAAATCAAATGCTTCTTTTTTTTTTTTTATTCCCTCATGTTTGTGAGCAGTGTGTTTCATGTAGTCATACTGAACACTAGCCAGCTGTTACGTTTTTCTAGCTGCTCTTGCCAAAACATTGTCGTGGTAGCTATGGCAGTTCATGGATATAAATATTTATTTGGTTAGCCGTGACGTTTGGCTGATAGAACACTAAAACTGCCTTTGCATGGCGTGAATAAAACTTAGAACTTAATTTAGTACTTGGGACGTAACTGGATATTAGCTTGACTTAATACTGGACCCATTTTTAGGAACCTCTACACCAATGACCAGCAGCGTCAGGTAAGGTATAAATCAACTATCCAAACAGTATAATGTGATCTCAGTGATTTTGACCAGCGCATGCTGATTTGACTATTTCTATAACTGCTGATCTCTTAAAGTTAACACAGAACGGTGCAATAAAGAAAAAAACATCCAGTGTGCGGCAGTTCTGTAGACAGAAAAGTCTTGATGAGAGGCCCGTGAAAAATGGCGTTAAAGCGCCTCATCAGACCTTGAGGCGGATGGGCTAAAACAGCAGAAGACCACGTTTGGTTTTACTTTCACAAGAGCAGCTTTGTTAAAACTCCATCGTTGTGTGGAATTAATGGAGAAGTCATGCGAAGGGTGAATAAATAGCTTTATATCCAGCAAGAAGATCAAACCTCCCAGTCAAATGATTCTGTTTATTACACTGAAGAGTGACAAACATTTTAGACATTTTAATACACAAGCAAAATCTTTATAGACAATCATTACCTAGCTGAATTCAAATAAAATCATTTGTACACATATTTTACAATAGATGTCGTAGCGGGACACTGGCTAAAGCAAAAGTGTATTGCTATTTTTTAATATATAATACAGCTCTGTGTTACATTTGATATAGAAATAAAAATAAGTTATTTAAATATCAATTACATATGCAGAATGTGCAAGGCGGGCCCACCATTTCATATATGTAATCCAATTTTTGAAAGTTTCAAATTAATCAGAACTTGTGCCATCAGTTTGTCAAGTTCAGTCTAATTGTCTTATTAGTATCGTGAGTGGTGAGATGGGGAGGGGGGTTTGGGGGTCATAAAGTTCAGCATAATCCTGTTTAGTCCTTGACATTTAACCTTAATAGGACTGTCCGTTACTGATTTCTTTTCCTGAATGTAAAATAAAGTGCATTTTAAAAGTTACAGTAACCGTTCGTTAAAATGTACAATCGACATGTTGTAAAACCAATAACAACAACGCTGGGTTGTTTTCAAGGCATCTGGTTTTCTGCTTCAGTTTAAATTTGGTTGCCCAGATAAAATCTAGCGCAAGTTGTGCTGAAGTAGGTTAAAGAAGAAAAACGCTCTCTGAATTTTCGTAAAATATTCCCGCAAAACACACCAGAGTGTCACAGCTATGCAAAGTAGTGAGTACATGAGCATTTCACTGCAGCCTCCTAACAGCCGGGTGTGTGTAACACAAATCACGTCATTATATGCAGCAATAACAGCGGTACAACGCTGGCATTAGCGGTGTTCCGCCTGCTCCTGTATCCATCTCTGAATGGCTGTGATCAGCATAAAAGCAGCTGCGACTACAGGACGCTGACGCCGAGTCAAGATTTGAAGGGCAACATCGGTAAGATTCATGAAAATGTTCGAACCTAAACAAAAGTAACGAGTCCACCTCAGTTTACAGCCTGGATTTACTGGCACACATGCTTTATATTGTACTGAACAAATGACAGCAAAATAACATTTATTTTACCTTCATTTCTCAGTCAAGATCATCATCATCCCCGTCACCTTGATCACTTTAACTGACCAGTCTGTCAGACGCCTTTTAGACGTCACTGGTCACACCACTGCAATCGTGTTTTAGCCGTTATTTAACGCCTCTCCACTGGCTAAGAGGCCAGGCCATTACGCCCTTGAATCGACGGCAATTTAGAGTGGCCGTACGACCTAACATGCATGTCTTTGGACTGTGGGAGGAAACCGGAGTACCCGGAGTAAACCCACGCAGACATGGGGAGGACGTGCAGATTCCACACAGAAAGCACCCTGGGGGATTGAACCCGGTACCTTCTAACCACCAGAAATGACAGAGCACAAGGGTGTGTGCCGTGGATAAGAAAGCCAGTCGATGTTGCAGTCAGTGGGATCACTATTGCAGTGCTAGGGCTTGATCTCCCCTCCCCTCCCATCCTGCCTGCATGCGACACCTGGCCTGGCTGGAGGGCACTACTGGGACTTCAATCTGGGTCATTGTGACTGTGGGCTACACAGTATATATAGTAAACACTAATATTGTGGCAAGGGGAAAGTACTGAATACAGGGGAACCAATTCTAACTTCATTATGGATTTCATAAACTGGTGTCCCACTGAATGCTGGGAGCAGGACAATCAGGATTACAATGGTCTAAAGAAGGCAATGAAGATCAGCAGAGAGGAGGATTACAGCATCACGGATCCAAGTTTGAAATTTGTGGGTCAAATTGTCGATACATGTAACATATGGCCATTCTATCATTGTTACAATAACAAATCTAATGGCGGCCTAAGACTTTTGTACAGTACCGTTCGGCTCGTAGGTGATGTGTTGGAAGAGGGAGAAACTGGCCAGCATAATGATCACTGGGTCAGAGCATTTCTGAAACGGCAAAGTTTTTGACACCCCCAATCATGTAATAATAATAATAATAACAATAATATTGGGCTTATGAGAAAAATGTCACCTGATCTGATGAATCCAATAACAAATAACCTTTAGAGTCTTTTTTATTGTTATAAATCCAGTGGTGGTTTGGTCAAATCAGTCATTGTTCAATTAAGTTGTATAAAACTTGTTTTACTTGCTTTTCAAATCTTTTTTGTTTATAAATCTGACTGTTTATTCACTTTTACTGGCGGTGTTTTAATCAGACTGTATTAGTGCACTGTATTAATGTATTAATAACACTCTGATGGTTTGAGATTACAGACTACATACAGTTGCATCACGCTGGGCCTGATGTTGCCGTTCAAATGACGTCATCGGAGGAGTCGGACTTACCGGAGGCTTTTACTCACTCAGAGTGTTTACATGTAAGACACAATTGTGCAGATTTTGTACAAATGGGAATACACAGAGTAAAGGGAAACGCCCAAGCTTAGGATGTAATCAGAAGTTAGTTTAATCTTTAAATTTTTTTAATATAATGTAAATACTTATTTGTTTTAATTTAGAATTGCTGATGAATGCTCCATTGTTTTTTCTAGTACTAGACTATGCAGACTACACTGAAGTTGCTTGCTAATGGTTTAGTACTTTGCAGGATAACACTTCAGAGCTCAGAAGTTGGGGGTAAATTTTTTTGCTCAATGGCCCACTGTGTGGCAGAGCTGGGATTTGAACCCACAACCTTCTAACCCTTAACCCCTCATTTAAAACTCCCAAAGACAGACAAAAACAGAAGTCCCATTCATGGTCTAAATCCACGGCTCCCAACCTGACGTCTTAAGGTGGGCGCCAAATATCCAAGTAATGCACTCGGTAGAAATAAGATTTGTACATACAATTACTTTAAAAAGATATATCTATATTGGCTGATATCTTAATATGCTATTGATTTTAGCTAGCTATGTAAAATACATTTTATTTGTACTTTATGTTTTGCCATATAAAAATTGCCACATTTTGCCAATAAGGATTTAGCAATGAATCACTTTTGATCATGCATTTGTCCATTTGGGCCATAGGGCACTGATCTAAGTGTACTCAATAACCTGATTACTGATTTAAATGACAGATTTGATGATATTTCTTAAATGTGCTTTGATTTAAGATAGAGTGCAATGTTCATGAATTAAATATTAGGCCAGACTTTTTTAATTGCTTGTTCCTCGGATGTCCCTACTTAAGAATCTACTGAGGAGGGAGGAAATTTTTTTTTACTTTATCTATGTGGAATCAATACAAGGAAGGTTAAATTTTTTTTTAAAAAAAGTTGTTTTTTTTTTAAATAAAATTTAAATCTCCACCGGATTTGTTTTTTTTTTGTTCAACCATTGGTGCTGCGGCAGATCCGAGAAATACAAAAAAATAATTTTGTTTTTGTGTTCTTCAAATATGATCGTCGGCAGATCCGCGAAACAAGCATACAAAAAAAAGTCTGGCCTTACATGTAAACACACTTTTTGAATAAAGGCCTCCCATTTTGTTGAATGATTACAAAAAGCCAGACAGAATTCTTGGAGTAACAGTCATGCCAATTTGCTTCCAGTCTTTCCCTCAAAATGCACATCATTTTTCTTCTGATTGAATGATTTCAGGACTGTTTAATCTCCATTTCTGCCATGCTCTCAACTGCTGCTCTCTCACAGAGCATTGTCTGGAAGGAAATGTTGTTTTGGAGCAATGATCGCAACTAACATTGTCATCAAGCACCAGTACTGAGATCGGCGTTGCCTAGATCGCCAAAAGAGAGACCTTGTCATTGGTAAGGTCTCCAACATGGACGACGTCATTGTAGAGATCGCCAACACGGAGACGGTCAGTTGTAGAGGTCCCCAACGTAGAGACCACCCATTGTAGAGGACGCCAATGTAGACATCACCACCGTAGTTCTCTCCAATGGAGAATGGCTGAGCTTGAACCTTCTCCATTAACACCTACTGTAACAGATCTTATTTGATTCTCAATAATGTACTTCTGTAAATATTTGAATTCCGACTCTTACAGAATGGAGGAACTGTTTTGCTTTTGTATATCAGGCCAACCGTTTATCTCTGAGCCCTTCATAAATACGATTGGCTTGATTAGAAGACTGTGCTTTACATGCTTCAAAATAAACCTTTGCCACAGCGTTTTTCTTTTTCATCAAACGACAAGCTAGCTAGAAAATATGCATCATTACAAGCATGTTAACGCCGCGGGATGCGCCACCCAGGTCGAGAACCGTGGCGACAACGGCGAAGAATATGGTCATAAATGTGTGTACTTTTCATCATGTCTTAAACGCAACATAAAATAAGCTTAAGCTAGAGAATCTGAGTGAGCTAGTAATACAGAATGATTTCCCAGAGTATATGAAGAGTAACATGTTAGATAGCATGTACTGGAAGATTAAATGCCTCTGAATATATGTTATTTTAAAACTAAAGGCAAAAAGCAAACCACTTGGTACTGAAGATGAATAGCTGAAAATGGCTTCATTACAGACTGTACAATAGAATTTCTACACAAACCTGAAAATAAAATAAGCATAACTCTGAGATTAGATTTCCCATTATGGCAGACGTTGTGCTTAAGCTTTAAATGACGATGCTAAATAACTTGAAGACCAAGGACCTTCAACATTCAAGATCTTTGCGCTGAGAAGTTAAAAAAACAAAACACTTGACCTGCAGGAAACTCATTTGCTTTGGCCGGGCTACGTCGTCTCGCTGTGCTTTAGTAAGCACACGCTGCTTTTCTTTCTCACAAACACGCTTATCAAATGAAGACTTTGATAATCAGTCATTAAAATCCTTACAAAAACTCTAGAAATTGTGCTCTCTTGCTCTTAAAAGGCAATCGCTCCAGGTCACGGCAGTGGAAAGACCAATAACAGTTTGTGTAAAGTCACGCAAAGTCTCTTCTGTAAACACCAGAGCTAAAGACAAGGACAATGAACGCTCGGAAGATGAAGACGGAATTTTCCCGACACGCCTAGCGCAGGTTCGTTCCCTCTCCTCGGGTTGCCATTCAGATCATTTCCGTGATCGGATCAGCGCTGCATGAGACTGTTCATAAAGCAGTTATGAGATCTTGTTAGAGGAATATTACAGTCTAGATGTGCGTTACGATGACGATGGACCACTGGCTGTAATGAGTCTGGCTTCGCTCAACAGTCGGCGTATGTGTCGGTCTTCCTGGAGCCCCGCATTGCGTACTCCCGATTCAGTAAGACCAGACAAATGGCCCATCGAGTTATAGCCTGCAGCCAACAGGAGGTCTGAATACATGGGCATTCCAATGGACACCAGCCAATCCGAAATGGAGCTCAAGTGCACCGGAGAGGTTGGCTTTCGGCACATGTCCGTCAGACCTCCTGAGGGGATCTGTGGACAGCAAGCAGAGGTAACAGTAAGCATTAGACTGTAAGTGGAGTTCTAGAACTGAGCCTGGATTTGGGAAGTAAATTTCCTATCATTGTACCTACAGGTATTTTAAATAACTGCTAATGAATGAGTTTAAAATGACGAACCGAACCCAGCATTTACATGACATTAATAATCCAACAAATACAAAAAAAATTTTTTTATCAGTAAGCCGATCAAGTATTCATATACCTGAGTGATCAGATAACGGAAAAAGCTCCAGGCTTACATGATTCAGGCAGTAATCGGATTTGTACTTTGCAAACAGCAAATAATCTCACAAAGATATGTGACAAACTACAAAATAATGAAAACCTTCCTTTTCTCGAGTATAGAATTCGTTTCAGAGTGTCCACAAAGTGTAAGATGTGCTGCTTTTAATTCCGGCGTTGCCAGATCCCGTGAGACAAAACCCATCACTGTCGAGGGAAAAAAAAAGACTAAATATGGCCACGTCTTTAAAGTGGGAGGACCTGGCAACAGTGTCGGGTTAGACTACGTTAGACACGGACTGAGAAAAAAACAGTGGAAATCAGGTAACTAGTAATTTGATTAATGGGTTCGAATCCAGGTCTCTTAATTGGATTTTTTAATTTCATTTCATTTGTTTGCTGTATAAATGACTACTTAAATAATAAGATGACTAAAGAAATCTGACTACGATCCAAATATTAAGTGGATGAGAACGTATTCAGTGATTTAAATCCTGCCATCGATAGCTAGCCCACCGGATCTACTGACAACGCCAAAGAGGATATGTTAGTGGCTAAAGGTCTGCTAACCAGGGCTAATTATTAGGATTATTATTATTCGTAAATGATTTATAATGCTGTATTCAAGCACCAAGTGTCCGTGATTTAACGATGCAATAAAGCAGTGTATCTGCTCTGCACTGGATCAGTATGGAATCTGAACAGTGATTTATGGAAGCAGTGACTCACAGCCATGCGGTGCTCCTTACGCAGCTGTTTGACTCTGATCTGATCCAGAGTGGACGCCACGTCCTTCACTGGCTGCTGGAAGTCCTCTGCGTATCTCTGCACCAAGAGTTGAGGAATACCACAGCGGCCATGCTGGTGAAAAAACAAAACACATTCATTTCTCTGAAAGGAGGAGTCCCGTCGAGCTTCGTGCTGGTAAAGCATGCCATGGAAACCCCAAATGTTTGCTTTATGTGCGCAGAGACACCCAAAGCATGACTTCTGATGCTTTCTAAAGTGCTTCTAAATCAAACATGGGCTTATCACCAAGCGAGGACGCAGCCAAAGCTGTGTGAACAACATTCGAAATGAGCGTGCCATAAAACGTGCTTCATGTGGCTTTAAATGGATTCTAAGGTTAACCAGAGAGCAGGCTCGTATGACTGAGTGCTTGGAGACAAAGCCTTTAATACAAACAAGTAAATGTTTAATGCTGCAATTATAGAATTACGAGGCTAGTAAGGCTCACTCATTTGCTTGATACGAGACAAATAATGTTACCTAATAAGCGCTAACTTTGCAGCAGAGCTAGCAGGGGCGCTCAGACTTTTAGCTTCGCTTCTGAAGTGATTTCATCTCTTGGAACAAGTGACGAAGAGAAACTCCCATTTAGAGGTCTTCAGGGATGATGAAAGACACAGAACAGATGCACTTGGAAGCGATGTCGCATGTGTGGAATATGATGTGTACCAGCTTAATCAGGTCAGAGCCTCTGAAGATCAGTCAAACCCCAAACATGACAGCCGTTTGAGCAGAAGCCAAGTTCAACAGAGTTCAAAGTATTACCTGGCAGCATTTTCCAGCACTCCCAGAGTCACCAATGTACCACGTTTCAACTGTCATTCAAAACTGGGGCACATTAAGCTCGTTTTTTTTGTAAAAGCAAGCACTGGTGGTCAACCAGTACGAAATTCATTATCCACCAAGCTTCTTCAGGAAAGTAACAAATTTTAGCAACATTTTCAATCGAGGCAAATTAGATCCAAGCAATCATGACTGTGTTTTAGTTTTATTATACTCATTCTCCAGTTCCTAAAGTACAGCACTCGGCAAAAGTCTTAGGCCACCGTTAAACTGTTGTATTAGCAATGGTATCATGTATAACATATTGTGGATGACTGAACCTAAAATTTCCCCTTAAAAGTGTGGTTCCTTGGGTGCTACCTTTCTAAAAAAGCCTATTCCTGATAAAGCTTTTTCAGACTGAACAGGGATCATCTTGGCATTCCCATAAAACAGCCGAATGCTGCTATTTCTCAGGTAAAAGGGAGACACTAAATAGCCTATAGTTTTTTAACACTGCATACAAATTTGGTTTAAATATCTGTATTCTAATAAGGATATTAAGAAATAATAATATATGGTTAATATACCAATGCAAAAACAATGGTATATCTAAACTAATGGTGGCCTAAGACTTTTGCCCGTTACTGTACCTCTATTATCCACATCTTGATGGCTAATAACCGGCTGGTCCGATTAAACGAACATGCCCTATGTTACAAGACGGGACGTGCTATGTAACTTATTAAATGTTTATTAAACCTTTATTGTACGATTTACACGTATAGCGAACGTACAAACAAGAACTACTGTTAC
>JAVSBV010000065.1:5818339-5828879 GCA_033117975.1 Parotocinclus spilosoma | reverse complement strand
AACTGGTCTCCTCTGTCCCCAGACGTCTGTTGAGTGTTGTAAAAAGAAGGGGGGATGCCACACAGTGGTAAAAATGGTTTTTGTCCCAACTTTTTGGGGATTTGTTGACGCCATGAAATTTGGAAACAACATATTTTTCCCTTAAAATTTCTCTTACATTCTCTCAGTTTAAACTTTTGATCTGTGATTTGTGTTCTATTCTGAATTACATATTAGAGGTTGGCTTCTCCACTGCATTGCATTTAGTTTTTTTTGGAATCCGGTTTGTATTTTTTAATTGTCATTAGTATTGTTTAGAACTGTTTTATTTATTTATTTATTTTTTTAATTTCAAGTATTTACTTGTTCAAACGATATATCCAGAGGTGGAGAGTTTACAGTGATGTGCAGAATGTGGTGACACAGTAGCAGTTGAGAAAAGAGTTACACTTGATCATGTTACACTTAAGGAAGAAGTAATGTATATAGGTATGCATGAATATCTGTATATGAGAACAGGAGTAGAAATAGATAGATAACTGAATAAACACGAAGATAATGAATTTGGGGATTTTCTACCTAAGGTGCAAGATATGTTAATCACTTCTGGCCAAAGCATTGTGCAGGACAGTGCCAGAATGAGTGCAGAAAGTCATCCATAGAGTTAAGAAATAACTTGGTGTACAATTATGAGAGTCTGTTAAGCCCATGAGGTACATTTTTGTGTGTTATGTGCATTCTGTGGGTAATTTTGTATTGTATTGAAAATGATTTGCTTTATTTGTGATAGAAAATGTCAGTGGTAAAAGGAGCGAGTAGTATTTGTGAGTGATAGGGCTTCCCCCCATTTTTCAGTTGGTAGAGAGTTGTGTTGTTTAATTCTCTGATTTAATCTTTAACAGGGTTCAGTCGTATATCTGGTATTTCGATTTTGGTATTGGAAGTTATGACAGATTTATCTGTGGATGTTGTATGAACGTTTTCTGATGCCGATTATATCTTGCATTAATTTACAAAGGAAATTAATCTAGATTGTGTAATATATTTATAGTTGTGTAGTAACTTTTTCCCTTTTTTGAAGTGTATTGGCTTCTTATTGTGTGGAATTTCTGTTTTATATAGGGGTACATATTGTTAACTGTGGAATTGATTCATTGAAGAATATTCCACAAGGCTGTTAGAGTAGTCGACACTGTGGTTGATATAAAGCAGTTTGAACTTAAATGGGATTGTGAGATTTTAGTCCCTCTGCACTAAAATTGCAATTGTGATTAAATATGTACTTTGTTCAGTTGGGTGAAACCTGTGTGAACTGATTAACTATGTAGTTAAAGGGAACATTTGGTGCTTCTAAGCCTTTTGTATTTTCTGTATTTGTAAGGTTGTCAGTTTAAGTCTTACCTTCTTATTTTAGTAAAATAAGTAAAACTTAGTTCAGAAAAAGCAACTACTGATGAATTTACTGAAATGTGTTCGTCATTATCTATTATTTTCTATTTGTAATACCATTACATTCTAAAATACTGAGATTACTGCTTAACTGTACATCTTGTGTGCCAAGTTCTCTCTGATTATTACAGCCGAATTAAGTTTTTTAACTCAAGTTGCCTTGTTAAGCAAATCACTCAGATGGGTAAAATTATATTTTGATTGCATTGTGTATAACGGTTTGGGATAAACCCATCATCATACACGAAAACTGAGTACTTGAAACACTGTGGACCAAATAAATGAAAGAAGCATTATAATTATGGGTTATTTCTCCTGCCAGACTTGCCCAATATGTCCTACAGTGACTTTGCGTACTTGACTAAGTAATGCCAATATGCAGTCTTTTCGTTATTTATTCTGTGTTTTATTTATATACACTGTTGTCTGTATGCTATAGTTGTGTGTTCTCTGTTTATTCTACTCTTCGTAATAAGTCTGTTATCATATGTTTTCAAAATGTGGTCTTTCACTTTGTCTTCTTGACACATGTTTTAAGAGCAGTATACATGTTCACAGCACTGTAATTTATTGGGTAAAAAGGATAAAGTTGAAATCATGCGGGCTTCTTTTTCTGCTTTCTGAGTAGGCAGTGTGTTCCATGCCCCCTTGATGAGATGCTATGTCCACCCACCACTCCTGAAGCCTGCAATGATGAGAAGGCCCTGCTTGAGCAGCTGGTGTCCTTCTTGAGTGGCACAGATGAAAGTGAGCTCGCTGAGCTTGACCGGGCACTGGGCATTGACAAAATTGTACAGGTCAGAAAAGCCACCCCTTTTTTTGCCTTGGGTTTTTTAATATACCTTCCTTGCCTGAGATAACAGTCCTTACTGACTTCCTTCTCATTTTCTCCCTAGAGTGGATGTTTGGATCAGATTGCCCAACGATTCACCCAACCTCAGCCACCAACCCCAATTCCTAGCTATCCTTCCCAGTTTCCCACCTCACCCTCACAGTTCCAACCAGAGTTGGGCACAACACAAGGAATGAGCTTTGGGGCATCACGTACACCCTTCCCAGGCAATGTAAGCATGAACCCAATGCGACCTGCCATGACCCGTGCTCCAGGAATGCCTAGCCAGATGCGCTTGCCACCCAATCAGTTAAGGCTGCAGCTTCAGCAGCGACTGCAGGGTCCCCAACAGGTAAAGGCTGTATCATACTACTTACTTTCTTCATTCGTCAGATCTTGTTGCCAAAGATGGTGGTGTGCGCACTTGTACAGCACAGTGTTGTTTACTCTGCCCATATAATTTTATTTCAAATGAAAGTTTCCAGGTTTATTGAATTTTTACATGCCTTCTAGTGCTTGTCGTTTGCTGCCGTTTTGTTTCTGCCTTTGTGACGGTATTGACTGCTTTTATTTAGTGATGGCCTGTTGTTCAATTCTCTTTGCTATTCCCGACAGCTACAGAACAGGCTGGCAGTCATGAGCCAGTTCCAGCAACCTGTTGCATTGGGGATGAGGCAGAACATGCCACAACCTCAGATTTCCTCACAGGTTAGTGCACTGTGTGTGTTATTTTTTAAAGGTGTGAATAATATTTTTATTTTTTTACAAAAAATAGCTGTAAATGGCTATAGTATTTATAGTGTGTAAATAATTTTCCAGTTTGTGTTACTTAGATTATTACCTGTTGATATAAATTCATTTATTACAACAGTTAAAAGGGAATGTTTAATATGCAGAGCAAATAAACAAATGTATAACACAATATGAAAGCTAACGGTTGTTACGCTCCAAGAACAAATATCTTGTGATAGACATGAGAGGATTTCTTAGCAAAGCTGTTGATTGTGTTCTTTTATGGTTCAAAAGTGGGTAGAGTAGCAAAACGTTTCCAACCCCAATTCCAATGAAGTTGGGATGTTGGGTAAAACAAATAAAATAATAATACAATGATTTGCAAATCCTTAATAACCCATATTCAAATAAATACACTACAAAGTTAAGATATTTAATATGGATGGATAAACTTTGGGTTTTTTTGCAAATATTCACTCATTTTGAATTCGATATCTGCAACACATTCCAAAAAAAGTTGGGACAGGCGCAACAAAAGACTGGGAACATTGAGGAATGCTCAAAAAACACCTGTTTGGAACATTTGCCAGGTGAGCAGGTTAATTGGAAACAGGTGAGTTTCATGATTGGGTATAAAAGAAGCATCGCCTAAAGGCTCAGTCATTCACAAGCAAGGATGGTGTAAAGTTTACCACTTTGTGAACAACTGCGTGAGCAAATAGTCCAAGTTTAAGAACAACATTTCTCATCATGCAGCTGCAAGAAATTTAGGGATTTCAACATCTAACGTCCATAATATCATTAAAAGATTTAGAAAGTCTGAAAGAGTATACATATTAGCAGCAAGTTTGAAAACCAACATTGAATGCGTGATTGTCGATCCCTTAGGTGGCACTGCATTAAAAACCAATATAATTCTGTAACGGATATTACCACATGGGATCAGAAACACTTCAGAAAACCATTTTCAGTGAACACGGTTTGTCGCTCCATCTACAAGTGCAAGTTAAGACTTTACCATGCAAAGCGAAAGTCATATATCAACAACACCCCCGGGCATTTAAGTTAATCCAAGATAGACTGACTCAAAGTGGAAATGTGTCCTGTGGTCTGACGAGTCCATATTTCAAATTGTTTTTGTAACTCGTGAACGTCATGTCTTTCGGGCCAAAGTGGAAAAGGATTGTCTGGATTGTTATTAGCACAAATTTAAAAAGCCAGCATTTCTGATGGTATAGGGGTGTGTTAGTGTTCATGGCATGGGTAACTTGTACATCTGTGAAGGAACTGTTAATGCTGAAAGGTACATACAGGTTTTGTAGCAACATATGCTGCCATCCAAGCAATGTCTTTTTTAGGGATGTCTCTGCTTATTAAGCAAAACTATAACAAGGCACATTCTGCACTTGTTACAACAGCGTGGCTTCATAGTAAAAGAGTGTGGGTACTACACTGACCTGCCTGCAGTCCAGACCCATCTCCCATTTGAAAATGTGTGGTGCATTTTGAATTGCAAAATACGGCAACAGAGACCAAGGCTTGTTGAGCAACTGAAGTTGTACATCAAGCTAGAATGGGAAAGAATTCTACCTACAAAGCTTCAACAATTAGTGTCCTCAGTTACCAAACGCTTATTGAATGCTGTTAAAAGGAAAGGTGATTTAGTACAGTGGTAAACATGCCCTGGTCCCAACTCTTTTGTAAAGTGATTCAAAATTATTTAAAATTCAAAATAAATGATGATTTGCAACAAGCAATAAAGTTTATCGGTTTGAACATTAATTATCTTGTCTTTGTAGTGCATTTGAATATACAGTTTATAGCTAACTAATGTTGATTTTAGAATAAAGGTTAAAAAGGGGTTGCCTATCATCGTATTCTGTTTTTATTTATGTTTAACATAAAGTCCCAACATAGAATTGGGGTTGTAAATAAAATTCCATAGTGCATACTGGACATGAGTAGGGGAATTCTTACAAAGGATAATTAAAGTAATGTGTGAAAATTGTACTCAAATGTGATATTACTCGTTACTCAGGTGCTAAATGAGATGATTTGTTTGCATTTTAACTAGTTTTTCCTGGTTAGCAAGAGCTATTAGCAAACGATATATCCAGGACTGTATTAGGATATTAGCAGGACTGTCCTTTATTGTGCATCCTGATTTTAAATGAATATGCTTTCGATACAAATATTTACCCAGTAAATAAATAAACATACATTACATAATTGTTGCGACGATAGACCATTGTTTATTGTAAGGTTAACCAGCTTCATCTTCATTGTTATATTTTTCACTTTATGTATTTTTTCATATCACTTATCTGTACACATATTTAGCAGAAGAGCCATACAGTAAAAAAATGATTCTCATATCATAAACTGTACATTGTCATCTGTCTGCAATAGGGCTGAAAGTAAAGCGATTGGGTGGTAAATCTTAAAGTCTTTTCATGTCTGAAAGGATTTGTTTACAAATTCCATTGAGTTCACTTTACAAGCAGCCATCTTAAAACGTATAAGTTATAAGAGGTTTGATTACATTGGTTAAAATTATTTTAAGTGTTAATCATGAGGTTGATGCAAAAGATGGTGAAAAATTATACAACATTTTTTTTTATCGCATTTATTGTCCCTGTCATGTCTGTCCCATTCACTGTAAGACGTTAAGTATTTTTTATTATTTTAAATTTAAATGTATAATTACACTTTAAATATTTTTTTAAGTACTGGACTTCTGACCTGAATGTCTAGGGTTCAAGTCCCAGCCCTGTAAAAATGTTACTGTTGTGCCCCTGAACAAGCCCCTAACCCACAATGCTTGGATTGTATAATTGCAATATTTGTAAGTTGCTGTGGACAAAAGAGCTTGTCTCAAATGGTTAATGTATTGATTTCTCTGTGAAGCATACTGTATATGTGAAATATGTGTTAGTCTGTATTTAGTAATTAAGTAAGAGATAATACTTCTCTCTCTTTCTCTTAGCCTCCACTCAATGCTCAGATGCTTGCACAGCGGCAAAGGGAGGTCTACAGCTTCCAGCACAGACAGAAACAGTTGCTACAGCAAAAGGTTATGATGATGAGGCAAGGAATGACCCAAGGGCCAATGGGAGCACAGCGAGTCCCGAAAGCCCCTCAGCAGCAGCAGTTTGGGTATCCTCCAGGTTACAGCTCTGTGCCTGGAAGCACACCTACCTCCCCCAGCCACTTCAGCTCCATAGGCACACCGCTGGACCCCAAGCTGTCACCCAGAATGCCCATGGCAAATCAAGGCATGATGGGAAGCATGCAGGGGCAGTTTGGAGGGCCCTTGAACACTGTTCGGCAGGGACTTTTTCAGCAGTATGGGGGTCCAGGTATGTTTAAATAAACCAAACATAAGTAGTGAATCCTTTTGAATATCAGGCTGATGAAGTTCAGGTATGTGCTATTTAACTTTCGTCTGATCAGTGTCAGTTTGCTTTTAATGGCTAAGATCTCAAGGTTTATAATATGAATTGAAAATCTGTCCTAAATCAATCTTATTCACATTCAAATGATAAAAACAAAGTATGAGCGAACCCCTGCTACAGAAATGGGAATCACAGTCTTGATGGCAAAAAGAAACTTGGTAACATTATTGCCATTATAGTTTTCATGGTTTTTAGGTTTTATAAAATATACAAAGATAAGAATGACTATATTGCACAGACTCTACTTTTTACAAAGTTTGTGTATTGTGTTTTAATTTGTATAAAACATTGCAAAGTATTTAAACGACTGTGTAAGCATGGTAATGTCCAGTCAATATCCTTTTCGGCCCACATCCTGTTTTGTAGAATGTAATGTGAATGTTGAATGGCACATACCTGTATATCTACAATATGTCATAGTGCTATTTTTTTGGTATATTTGGAAGCTGGTAGTGCCAGGTTATATGCCAGTATAATAAAAATCAGTTTGGGAATTATTCAGCTAAAAAAACATCTATTAAACATTCTATTAACTGACAGAAAAAGTTAAACGAAACCAAAAAAAACAGTGAGGCAACAAAAGACTGAAAGACTGGTGTGGTTGTTGTTTTTTAAAGGATGGTAATTCAGAAAATTATTATAGATTTTTTACATGAACAGTGAATACACATTGGTTGGTTATGGTATTTGGAAATCATTAAATTATTCCATGCAGCTGATTGGTTTTATTTTTCAAATCTGCTACAGCTCAAGCTGAAACTACAGTAAGGAAAACAGTATTTAGTCAGCCACTGACTGTGCAAGTTCTCCTACTTAGAAATGAGCTAGCTAGATGAGCTAGTGATGTTTTAGGGCTGTCGCTGGGCAACACGATTTTTCAACTCCCTCCACAAATTTTCTATGGGGTTATGGTCTGGAGGACCAGGACCTTGAAATGCTTTTTATAGAGCCACCCAATTGTTGCTGAGCATGATACAGTGGGACCTCATTGTGCCTGTACTCACAAGCAAAGGATAGTGAAGAACAAAAAAAAGTTTGTAATTACTTGCTCACAGAGATGTGTGATGGAAAAAAATTATATATTGATATTTTCTGGGATTTTGTCAGCAATGATAATTAGACACTACTTTGGATCCTTTGAAAATGTTAGTAAAAGCCTATCCCTTGTCAATAGGATATTAGTTTTTAAAGAACATCATTGTAAATGTAAGGAAAACAGGTCTAATTTATTTACTTACAACTAAAGCATTCAAGTAAATACTGTAGCGCATGGCGGTTCATGCAGGATCTTAAAATAAATTAATTATCAAACTGTCTTTAACTGCAACCAATTTCCAACATAATTTGCAGATTGCCATACTTTGAGGAACAGCTGTTTTTTCAAACCCAAACGACATCCCTGCAGTGAGGAGGGTCATGTCTAGCAATACAATCTAATTATTTAAACTGTTGTGTCTGTATTTTGTATCCTGGCGCAGCATCCCAATCTTTCTCATGCCCTGGACACTAGCTATCTGCATATGTCTCCATTCTTTAGAGAACTTTATTAACCTTTTTTGTTACAATGTTTTAAAGGTTTTCTAAGCAAACTTTACAGTGTCAAATGTTTTAATGCATTTGCAATTTTAAGAGCATCCTAGATTTGAGAAATGTAGTATCCTGCTGTCAAACATTAGCCTTCTAAATTTCGAATATTTGTGTAATTGTCCTTTAAGACATGGTCCAGCAAGGAGATCCGTCGTTCACCCCTGAGCTTGGTCCCACCAGCCCCTTGTTGTCACCGCAGAATTCCACCATCCAGAGTCCTCTGATTCCACAGACACAGACACCAGCAGGTTACCCATCACCTGATCTGAAAAACTGGCAAGGTGGCATGACTAGCAGGTAAGGGGTCTACTCTGGCAGTAAAGAGGGCATTGTCTCTGATTGCATTAGTGCATACTCACATTATGAGGACAAACGTATTGTGACACCTACACAGTATACCTGCAAGAGACGTCTAAATCCTGCAAGTATACCGTGTTCATTTCATTCTAAATCTATAGGCATTAATATAGAGTTGGTCCCATCTTTGTAGTTATAACAGCTTCCTCTCTTCTGGGAAGACTTTCTACAATATTTTGGTATGTATGGGAATTTTGCCCATTCATTCAGAACAGCATTGTGAGGCCAGACACTGATGTTGGACCAGAGAACCCGGAATCTCCATTCACTGATTCACTATACACCTAACCACTCTGCAACCCTTCTGTGTATATTTACATGGTCTGTTACTTTGTGACTGAGCTGCTGTAGTTCCTAAGTGATTCCACTCTCCCTGAAATATTTGGGAGGAAAGAAATGTAATGCAATGGTGGCATCCTGTTACAGTAGGTCTCCCAAATGCAGGTCCATTCTTAAGCAAAAGATTGTAAAGGAAGACTGGAATGCTAGGTGCTTGATTTAATCATTAAGAGGTGTGTCACAATACTTTAATCCATGTAGTGTAGCTTGCACAGCCACTTTCCGTTCCATTATCGCTTACTATTTCTAAAGCTTTATGTTTAATGTACATTTTTGTTTGGTAGTCTGTATAACCAAACTGGCCAGACTGGCACACAGAATTTTGGCCAGCAAGGTGTGTACAACAACATGAGCATTACAGTTTCCATGGGTGGGAGCTCTGGAGCTGTGGGTTCACTACCTCCAATTGGACCACCAGTCGGCTTAGGCAACAACAACCTCGGCAGTGTCAGCTCTATGTGTAATGATCAGGTAAAAGGTTTTTTTGTTTTTTGCCTGCGTGTTTGTAAAACTCCTTTGAAACAATGTTATGTTGTAGAAAGTGCTTACAAATTTGACAACTAAGACTTTTAAAAGGTTAATTAAGTCTCCAGAGTCCAGAGGTAGGCTAAGCTGTTAATAATATATTCTCATTTGAAACTGAACCCATTCTGAATTTCATTTAATCAGGTACAGCAAGTCCAAGTGTTTGCTGATGTCCAGTGCACGGTAAATGTATTGGGTAGTGAATCCTACCTAAACCCGACAGGGCCAGTGGCACCTCAGAAGTCCCAGAGTGGTACCAGCACTTCCCAGTCACAGCAAAAGAGTCTCCTGCAGCAGCTTCTGACTGAGTGACCCTAAAATGGAGTTGTTGAGATGCCTCTAACACGTCGGAATGTCATCACATTTGGTTTCTATATGGCAAAACCTGCTGGGACCAGTGTATATGGGCCCAGGCCAATGGCATTTTGCAGTCTGTTGGACAGATGAGCCAGTATTCATTCCTGGTCACCTGCTTTTCGAAGTCTGCTTCCTAAATGGGTTAAATCAGTAAATAGAAATGTACCAGAAATGTGCCAACATCTATAAAAAAAGGACCTGCTGCTTCTCGCTGGATGACATCCCTAACTGGCCATTGTTACAATGCTTCTTGGAGACAGGACAGATTGGAAACTGGGGTGGCGGTTGCCACGGATTTCCAGCACAGACAGGCCAACCTTGGCCAATAGGACAATGCTTGGAAATGCTTAGGTTTTTCCGCACTGGAAAGCTCAGCTTCAGCTGGATCTGTGACTGGTTCTCCTCACATGGTGGGGAACTGTTTACCAGCTTTTGTTTTCTTTTGTTTCAGTTTTTTTTTGTTTTCATGTTGTCAGAACAAGCATTGCCAGGTTGGGAAACTGCTCTGTAGCTTTCCTGGAAGAACTGAACAGCAGACATTTTTAAAGTGTCCCAAACACCCCCACCCAATAGCAGCTGTGAATATGAGACTCATAGGGTTGCGTCAGCCTATCAGTGTTGTTTGCCTTGTGTACTGTGCAGGTTGGTAGTATTGTACAGCACAAAAGAGGACAGAATTTGGGGCAAGCTCACACTTTGTAAGTTCTTTTTTTTTTTTTTTTTTTTAAAAAACAAAACCAACAACAACAAAAAGCATTGTAAATCACTCTATGATCTGTTGAAATGTGTTGACGTCATGGGTTTCAAACTGGCTTTCTTATTTTATAGCTTTGAGAACATGTAATTATTATTATTTTTTTTTTAAGAATAATGTTTGAAATCATGTGTAGTAAGTAACATTGCTGAATTTTACCTGGGGAGGTGTCTT
>JAVSBV010000065.1:5782470-5799350 GCA_033117975.1 Parotocinclus spilosoma | reverse complement strand
TCTTATATATATATACACACACACACACACACACACACAATCAAATATGATCGTCAGCAGGTCCTCGAAACAAGCAATAAAAAAAGTCTGGCCTTAATTTAAATAAGTTGTAGTACTAGTAAAATTAAGTAAATAATACAATTGGGAAATGAGTAACAAAATTTAAATTAGTAATACAATTCTAAATAAATAAAATGGATTTAGGATAATGGTTTAGACGAGCTAGGGTTTATTTAACTTTGCCATCAGAATCAGAGGCCATTTTAAGTGTAGTCGTAAATACACTAGACTGTTCTGCAAACTAAAAGTCTATAATGATTTGTATGGTGACTCTCCAGGACAATCCAGGGATTTATTTTGTATTGTCAACAAGTCAGTCAAAGTTTGTTGAAATATCATCACGTATTAATTCTTACTTTTGAGTGCTCTGGTATCGGGACTTTCATAGCCACTGACATCCAGCTTCTCTTTCAGCTCGTTCTCAAAGCGTGCCAGGTCTGCATCCAGCCTTCGGATGTGTTTGTCAACCTGAAAAGCGTCACCAATAATGCAGAAATCAGGGTATGAATTATAAAAAAAATGTAATTTATCTTTAGATGACATCACCACTTCCCGGCGAGCTCACCATTTCGTACGTCTGCATGGCGAGCTGCACTTTGTCGTCGCTGTATTCTTTACATTTGCTGTAGGCGCTCTGGATCTTCTGCAGGTGCTCCACCCTCTGCTCAGACGCCAGGTTCCGGACGTTTGTGATGTACTCTTCAGCAAGTTTGTCAATCTCTCCTTTCTTTTCTGGCATGTCGGAGGAAAATGATTTCAAAAACACCAAAGAACACGGAACGCCAGCACATGCGTTACGAATTTGTTTGCTTGCTTATTTATTTACCGGCATCAATGGCTATTTATGTAATAGCAATAATAATGAGACGTTATTGTTGTTGGGCCAATTTGGAACAACCGATTTACCTAGCACAGGAGGATTTATAGGAGGTTATAGGAGTCCTGGCGTACCTTCTGTCCTGTTGTCCAGCTCTCGCATCAGTGTGAAGTTCCTCTGGAGTTCACATGGCAAATTTTCAATGCCTGAAACGATGAACGTTCATATAATCAGCACTTCACTCTTTTCACATATTGGGGAAAATGAAAAGGTAGAAAAATGATCAGTCTATTCCATGAACACCTCTAATGTTGACAGGTAAGAAGCAAAGCATCCACGTGAACATAAATTACTTACAGTGTGACATCAGCACACCTTTCTGCCTAAGCAGCATGTTACGGGGGGCGTGTTTACATCGAAGCGTCAGTTGGTATAAGCGCTATTCGGAATTTTACATCTTCTCATGGTTAAAACTGCATCCAGACGGTAAAAATTCTTACAAAACAAGCAAGCTTGTGGTTGGTTGTTTTTCTCTTCAAAGCCCGATGTTTGCTGTTAACGACAAGGGGTCGCTTTTTTTTAGAAAACCAAAAGTACATAAGAAAAAAGTGTGCATACTGAAGTATCTACAGCCCTTACCAGAAATAGTGGACGGAAAGGAAGGCTGATATTTAAGGGGCTTCTCGCCAGGGCAGGTGTCGAGCTATGACCAGTTGGAATAAAAATAAAGTAAAAAAAAAAAAAAAAAAGCTTTTTTAAAAGGTAAGATTTTGGGGGAAATAAAATCTTTTTAGAAAAATATTGAGATTTTTTTTTCCACTGCCCATAAATCTACACCTTGCAAGAACCGCCTAACCCTCATATATTAAAATGAAAATTGGGTGCCCCGTCAATTCATTACAATTAATTACTTAATTAGAATTGATAATCCGACTAAAGGTTGCTTTTAAACTATGTTTTTGAGAAGAATTTTTGATTCTAAAAACTATTTCAGTTATGAAAGTCTCAGTCTCTAGTTTCTTAACAGTTGAGTCCATTCATTCATTTTAGGATTGCTGCTAGAAGAGCCTGTTTATGGCAGAGCCCCTCACATACATTTAAATACAATTAAAATATCAAACACGCCCCTCTGATCAGCAGTCAGTACCTGGATTTGGGTATTGTTTGTATTCTTTTATTTCAAATATAAAGACAAAGTGCTTCCAACCTCGAGGCATATTAAAATATACAATTACTGTTGAAACCTTCATTTGTAGTTGGACTGGTCAAAAAAAGTTTTGGCCAACACCATGTGACATCCAGATCAAAAACTTTCTGGGTAGTTCTTAAACGATCAAAGCTTTGGTAAGCTGGATGAAAAACAGGAGGTAATTCTGATGTCCAGAAATTGCTCTAGAATCACACTATTAAAAAGCAAAGCATGACTAATATAAAAAAAAATTTAAATAAAAAGTAGGCCTTTATTTTAGAGCCATACAAAAAGGACAGGTTTAAACAAAACGCTTGTTCTTATGTGGAAACGTGTGCATATGGCTTTGTTCACGTGCCCCGCCATAGACGGGCACCGGCGGGACCCGCCATAGACTGGCACCGGCGGGACCCGCCATAGACTGGCACTCTTAAGCTTTGGCCCTGGGCACCGGCACAACCCCCTATCTGAATTATTATATGGGTTTAGAAAGTCAGCAAGTGATTATTTTTTTAAATTCGAAGAACACAGATTATTGTTAGTAAGTTTCTGTTCTTTATATGTAAAATACAAAAATATTTACACACTTGGGCATAGTTTAAAGTGTGAAAGGCAGACAAATTTTGTATATACTGTTCAAAAATTAGGCGATACTCCCAAATGAAGTATCCCATAATAAAATATCCTCTAGTTTTAGTAAGATATGCACATGTAAAAGCCAGGTTTGACATGAATGGAACTGATTCTAGGACTTATGCTATAAAAAAATACATTATTCGTCGGAATTAATTTGATTATTTATCGTGAATCCTACATATGTCCAAATATACTTGAAATTGTACACAACCATTCATTTAACTTAGACAAAAACAACTGAATTGGACACGAAACACCATGTCATGGCATTAAACCACGAACAGGTGCATTATAATCTTTAAGTAATTAATTTCTGCGTTAAATGCATTCCTAAAATATGTTTTAAAAGCCTGAAGCGCTAAAACAAGCTGTGCAGCCAAACATTTATAACAGCTGTTTAGTGAAC
This sequence comes from Parotocinclus spilosoma, assembly GCA_033117975.1. NCBI lineage: Eukaryota > Metazoa > Chordata > Actinopteri > Siluriformes > Loricariidae > Parotocinclus > Parotocinclus spilosoma. The sequence continues at coordinate 5,796,242 of JAVSBV010000065.1, read as the reverse complement.
GAGTTATTCGTCATCTTTAGTCTTGCACTTGGCATTAATCGTTAAATTTAAACTTTTTATGTACAAATAGTCAACATAGAAGAGAAAACAGCCCTGTTTTAAATAATATATTACAGTAGTTTGACAGTCGACTCGGCTAACAGAACTAGCGAGAGAGAGAAAACGCAGAAAACTTTTAACTTTAGCCACCTGGCTAACCGCTTGGAAACCAACAGAATATAACGTTAGTTTGTATTTGTTAGCTTGTCTGTTGTCTAAACGTGTCCGTTATTTTAAAATAGCATAGTCATAAATAAAAAAAAAACAGTTTGTCCAGGCTAGCCTTAACCAGCTATAGTTAGCTAGTTCACGTTAGCCTAGCTTAGCTTGCTCGTAACCGACGCCAGCGTTAGTACGACTGAAGCCTGCTGTGAAAGCACCGGACCTGGGTCTGGTCCTAAATTCAAATGGACCCGACTCGATCCCGCCGAGCTGAGACCCGTATACTCACTGTCAAGATAATGTTCCAGATAAATCGCGGTCGCCATTATTCAAAGCCTTCCGATTATTTTTCTGAGCTCAGCCCTCGTGAGGAAGCACAACATTGATATCTGATTAATAATTCATGAGCATCGCTGTCCTGATTGGCTGAGCCGAATCTCATTTGCGTACTCGCACCTGATTGGATATTTTCTGGGTTTGGCTTATGTCTTATACATTAACCAGTTTGATTCCGTTTTTTTTTACCCAGCTACAGGAGAAAAGGTTTGTGAATCATTCGTGGATGTTCTTAAGGCTGCCCTGATCTTCAGCCAATGTGCAGTCAAATACAAACAAACATTTTGTCCAAGCTAATAGAATACAACCGATTTGATGTATAATATATACATAATAATACTAATACGAATAATAATATTCAATTCAATTCAATGTTATTTATATAGTGCTTTTTACAATAATGAATTGTCTCAAAGCAGCTTTACAATATTACATTGTCTAAAAAATGCCAATCCCAAGTTGAGCAAGCCTAGGGCGACGGTGGCAAAGAAAAACTCCCTGAAAGTGGTAGGAAGAAACCTTGGGAGGACCAAAGATTCAACAGGGGACCCATAATAATAAACTACATTTCAATAAAGGGCGGCACAGTGGGTCCCGGGTTCAATCCCAGGGTGGAGCGACCTGTGGCCTTTCTTTGTGGAGTCTACATGTCCTCTACGTGTCTCTATGGGTTTACTCCGGGTACCCTGGTTTCCTCCCACAATCCAAAGGCATGCATGTTAGGTTAATTGGTGTCTCTAGAAGTGGTCCATAGTGTGTGACTCTGTGTGTGTGTGTGTGTGTGTGTGTGTGTTCCCTATGATTGATTGGCGCCCTGTCTAGGGTTGTTCTTGCCCTGGCGCCCAAAGTACTTACTAGTAGATTACTGGTAGATTAGTTTATAAAACTAATACATTTATAAAACGATACTACTACTAATAATAGTAAATAAAAAAGGCATGGAATAGATATGGCTGAAATAAAATATAGTTTAAGACTCATCACGTGGCAAATATATTTGAACCAGTGTAGCTCACAGTACAACTCACTTTTGATATTAGTATGTAGTTGTTGCATTTGTACAGATTCAGCACAACCACATCTTCAGGAACATGACATCTTTTACAGCTCTGTTATTTAACATAGTATTATTAAAGCACTTTCTGTGGCTATGCTAGCCTGCCACGTTGGTGATCTGGGTTCAGTCCGTGTCTGGGAGATTGGTGCCCAATGGGGGATCATGGACTGGTACCTGTGTTCAGGGTACCTGCTGTCCTGGGCCATTTGAGTTCCAGAAAGGGATGTGGACAAAATGAACGAGAGGATATTCCTATTAAGGTTTGTTAAAAAGAAACAAAGTGACTTGCTTGTGATGTGTGATTACATTAAAAAAAAAATTGGTGGATGAATAATTCCAAATTTCTGTAATTTAATTAATTTACTCAAAAGTAATATAGGCTATAGACTCAGGGTGAACACGATTAGGGTCAAATGTGTACTACTTAATAAATAGATGAAATAATTGAAATGTAAATGACGTAAGTTATATTTTATTCAGTGTACGGTCGTTCCACGTGGCAGTTTTATTCATTCATTTATTAATTGACACGGGCAAAGTTCTCTCTCGTTGTATTTTTTTGTAAATTTTGTATTTATTGTAAAATTGATGATCCTGTTTTAAAAGAACTTAACCCATTTTAAATATAAAATATATCTATTCAGGCAGAATTACACTAACCTCATATTCAGTTGTAGCAAATAATAAAAGCGCTACTTTGATAGACTTGATTTGCTTTAACCTGTAAAGCCCAGGCAGTTTTAGTCTCAGAATTTTATTTTTAAGAACCCAATAAATAAACGTCTACAATTCAATAGTCAAATCCCACAAACGAAAACTCTACGTGTTTGTTTTACTTCCTCCTGCGACTGCAAATCGCTACAGGTTGAATCCCAAAAGCAGCCATATTTGGCACAGAGTGCACTACATAGGCTACTTTTAAACTCTAAAGTAGTGCGCCTATGTAGTGCACAATCAGGCATTTAGGTTTTCACCCTGAACCTTGCGGATGTGTTACAATGTGTTGGAGTATGGACAGCAGTTTTGAGTAAAGTAAATGGACACAGATGTAGAAAATGTTAGCGATCTGCAGCGTCAGGTCCGATTATTCTAATGTTATTTTAAACTAATCTAAACGATTATCAGTTTAAGTGAGTTTCATTACCTGTGAAAAGTTGTTTAGCTGTTTGTAACTTTATCAGGTTGAAGAGATTGAAGCTCTATCCTCGATTTATGGAGAGGAATGGTGTGTGATCGACGAGGCTTCCAGGATCTTCTGAGACATCAAATGAGTCTATTGTTTAAACAAGATCACAACGGTTGTGTAAATTTAAACTTTTAGAGAGAGAGGTTTATATCTTTGGATAAACACGGTTTTGAGGCTCTCACCATGCCATTAGAACTCCAAAGCTAAGAGTCTTTCTCTGACCTTTTGTCGCAGGTTGAAAAATGAATTTCTGACAAAATTTTGATTTCTGGGGCACATCTGGCTTTAGTACAGGGGTGGATGGTGGGGTTTTTGAACCGTGCCGTGACATCTACCCTACACCCCAAAGGAGTATTACGTTCAAAATGTGTATAAAAATACAGCCTAGAGGTTTTTAAATACAATTTTGCCACAATTTTGCATGACAGAAACTTCACAGACACAAGTATGAAAAGCTCTGATTTTAAAACCACATGGGTGCATCATTCTTATACAGATTATAATCACCAGAACATTTGTCACAATGCTCAATCTTATATATATAATATATATAAATAATATAATATTATATATATATAATATTCTTTCAACCTCACCTGTGAGCCAGCCTCTCCTTCTTCAGCATCTTTCTTGTTCTACCTCCTCCATTTTCTACTCATCCATCTCCTTCAGTCTTTCTTCATTCATCTCCTCCAGCCTTTCCTACTTCTTTACCTCCTCCAGTCTCTCCTTCTCCATCTCCTTCAAAGTTTCCCTACCTCCTCCATTTTCTCCCCCATCTACTCCAGCCTCTCCAACTCCTCCTAACAGCCTCTCCTATTCAACTCCATTGTCTGTCCTCCATCTCCTCCAAACTCTCTCTTGCTCTGCCTCCTTCATCTGTCCTCCTCCATATCCTCCAGCCTCTCCAACTCTACCTCCTCCAGTCTCTCCATATTTATCTCCACCACTCTCTCCTAATTCATCTCCTCCAGCATCCCTTCCTTTACTCCCTTGTCTTTCCTCCTTCGTCTCCTCCAAACTCTCCTGATCTACCTCCTCCATCTGTCCTCCTCCAGCCTCTCCTACTCTTCCTTCTTCTGTATCTCCTCTTCTAACTCCTTCAACCTCTCCTCCTCCATTCTCTCCTTCTCCATTTCCTCCAAACTCTCCTGTTCTACTTCATCTATTCTTTCCTCCTTCATCTCCTCCAGCCTCTCCCCCTCTACTTCTTTTTCTCTCCTCCTCCATCTCCTCCACCGCTATAGTCTAAGGAAATAACTCTCATTATGTGTAACTTATTTGCTAACAATGTGGAAAATCACACCTCTAATCCAAGGTTTTATAGCATTTTTAGCTTTCAAACTTTCATTGTTGGTGTTTTTAAACAGTTGATGCATTTCAACACACAAATAATACATGAACGAAATAAAGACAAATAATCAAATGTGTAGCTCGTTGCAATTAAATATACGTTTTATTAAAATCTGTGTTATATAATACATTTTATTTGTCAGCACTGTCCACAAAACTCAGACACTTTACATAAATAACACAATTACATGATATGAAGATATAAATTACATTATATGCATATGTATAATACAAAGTTAAATAATACATTAATAATAGTTTAAAAGAGTAATACCAACATTGAATACTTGTGACCTTCGATCCCTCAGGTGGCACTGCATTAAAAACATCATTCTGTAACAGATATTACCACATGGAATGAGAAACACTTCAGAAAACCATTGTCAGTGAACACAGTTTGTTGCTCCATCTAGAAGTACAAGTTAAAATCTAACATGCAAAGCAAAAGCCATATAACAACAACAGCCCGAAACACTGTCAGCTTCTCTGAGCCTGAGCTCTTCTGAGATGCACTGACTGAAGTGGAAAAGTGTCCTGTGGTCCGAGTTCACATTTCAAATTGTGTTCGTTTCTAAACATTTAGGGATTTTTTCCTTTTCACTGTAACCCTAGGTTTGCTCAATTGGGGCGTTGAGCCCATATATTTGTAAAGCTGCTTTGTCGCTCTGTTGTAAAAAGCTCTATACAAATTAATTTGATTTGCTTTAATCTAGCAGCATAGCGATGTGTACCTATTGAAGGTGATGTGTACCACAAAATTATGGGATATTTCATTTTAAACTGAAACAACTACCAACACGTGGAGTTAAATCAGAGCATGTACATCATAGGGACTCCCTCGCTCGTGTTTATTAATAACTGGCCTGAGACGGGGGAGGAGGCGCGTGACGTCACGGAGGAAGCGAGTCCGGCCCACTGTTTCAGAGCAGGAATCAAAACAAGACCCGGACACGCCTTCTTCTTCTTTTTCATGCTGCACTTGGGCTGTCAAAATGGCAAAGAATCCGGATGATGATTAGGCCATGATATTTGCACACGTAAAGCTCTGCATTTCTGTAAACATGCCACCTGCTGTAACGATGAGAGACGATTGTTGACGGGCAGCGTCGCTTCATGTCAAGAGCAGCATCATGCCTAGCCAGAAGAGCAACAAGGGGAAGAGAAGTAAACGCACCAACAGCAGCGGAGATGAGCAGGAAAATGGAGCCTCTGCGGCTGCTACAGGAGGCGCCTGCTCGGGCTTAGTTGGAGCTACAGCTGCCGTACCGAGCGACAATCGAAGTGGTAAGGTTATCTCTACAGATTAAAAACATAAAACATGAGGGGGAACCGTGTACTGCTGTAAACGTAGGAAGAGACTGAGGAGCACTTACTTTATGAATCATCAAACAGACAGGCGATCTTCACATACTGTACTTACTACCAGCACTTGCAGTAACTTTTTTCTTGCAAGCTTTGTTTATTTATCGAGAGCATTTACGCCATGACCAGGCAGTTTTAGTGCGCTTTCTTCATACCGTGCATGCTTAACTGAATTTCCCAAAGGCATCACAACACATAGTTAAATGGCAGAGACCCAGACACAGCGGTGTCTACCAGTTAGAACTTGACGACGCTTTTGGGAAACCGGGCCCTGTTCTCTACAAGGTTGCATAGGCCTCGTAGCTACCTTTTTCTGACAACGGGGTATAAACGAATTAGCAATGCTTCTTCACAGAATAGCCATTTAGCGCAATCATATAAACGATCCGTCTTACAAATTCAGGGGATGTAATGTTTGAATGAAAGTGCATCAGTACTGTTCGCTCTGTTTTACTGATGAATGCATGGGTTCACAGTGATGCTGTTTAGGTGCAAACTACTATAATGTATTCCCACAAAGACTAGAGAAGTTTTAAATATTATAAAAATATGCAGACGAATTTGGAGTAGACGGAAGAGATGAATGCACAATCCATTCAAATGATTTTCTTTTAAGTATTGCATTGGTGTGAGTAGTACATCCACAGCACTTAAAGAATAGTAACACTGAATCAGAGAATCTCCTAATACAGCACCACATCTTTGTGAGTTGTCTGGTCAATTAACATATATACAGTACATGGATTGTGCAATGCAAGACTAAAATGGAAATGCAACAGATTAATGTCACTGTACAGTTTATTAGATGTTTTGAAACATGTGGTGTGGTGGGGAGACTTTTGTTAATTGATTCAAATTCACATAACCAGGCACTCAAAGGCAAATACTTATTATGATTGTGATGCAATGTAATACACAAGTAACCCAATATTAGGAAACTGGGAAATACTGTCTCTTTTGTGCTTTGCAGAGGCCCTGTGTGCCACCCCACTTGTGTGTAGTTTGGGACGTCCCGTTGACCTAGAGAAGGATGACTACCAGCGAGTGCTGTGCAACAGCGAGCACTGTCCGTATGGGAACTGGATGCACCTGCAGTGCTTCTATGAGTGGGAAAGCAGCATCCTGGTGCAATTCAACTGTATAGGTCGTGCACGCAGCTGGAATGAGAAGCAGTGTCGTCAGAATATGTGGACCAAAAAGGGATATGACCTAGCCTTTCGATTCTGCTCGTGCCGTTGTGGCCAGGGCCACCTGAAGAAAGATACAGACTGGTACCAGGTCAAGCGCATGCAGGACGATCGCAAGAAGAAAGTAGGACCGGAAAAAAGTAGTGGAAAAGCCACCGGAGCTAGCTTGGGAGGGACCAGTGGGGAGATGCAGGATGAACTTAAAGTGAAAGGAAAGTCATCCAGTAAACCTCCTCACCGTGGTTCCAACCAAGACCTATCACGTCGCCATTCAGTGGACAGACAAAACTCTCAAGAGAGAAGTCATATGGGCCCAGCTGTTACCAACAGTGGGACAAACCCTGGTGCCCGCTCGCCCTGTGACTCGCCTGGCCAGTCTCCACCACTGGGCTTCTCCTTCTTCTCACCTCAGCCAGCTGGTGGTCCACGCAGCTCACGGCACCTGGGTGAATTCCTGAAAAATGCTGTCCACATGGAGGGCAACCGGAAGCAGTTGCTGACAGGAAATGTGGCTGGCCGGGGTAGTGTACAACCAGACCATGGGGCTGCTGAGTTGTGTCTGCCTCGGCTTGCTCAGGGTGATGGCCCTGTGCAGTTCCTTCAGAGGCTGGACCTCTCTGAGCTGCTAGCCCACATCCCTCGGCACAAGCTTAACACCTACCATGTGCGCATGGAGGATGATGCTCAGGCTGGGCAGGGGGAAGACTTGAGGAAGTTTATCTTGTCTGTGCTGAGTGCTAGCCATCGCAATGTTGTTCACTGTGCACTATGTCACCACACACTGCCCATATTTGAGCAGTTTCCGTTGGTGGATGGAACACTTTTCCTGAGCCCATCTCGACACGAGGAGATTGAGTATGATGTTCCATGCCACTTACAAGGTGAGGACCTCAGACGCTCAGATCTGTTTAAGCTTTATTAAATGTCTATAAATACAATTTTGGCTGATTGACGGCTAACATTTATAACATCAGTAAGACTGAACATATATATGAAATAGTTATGCATTAAATGTTTGTAAACATGGAAAGACAGCATATACACCATTGTATATATAGGTATTAGCAAGGAGATTGTCTTACAACCTTTCTGCCGCAACAGCCTTTTTTCTAAAAGGGCTTTCCATTTGATTTTGGAATAGGACTGTGAGTTCAGCTTCTGTTGTTACTTTTGTCATTTCAGCACAGGTGTCTGATGTAATTGAGGTTAATAGTCTATGAAAAGCAACTCTCTGTTATATAAGGACAGCAGAGCAGAAAGGTGAAACATATTGATATTGAAAGTCACTGGGGTTTACTGTACAATCCATTCTGCTGTTATTGTTTTTGGATGATCCATAAATGTATGCTTTATGTTCTGAACGTGTTACAAGTGAGTGCAGAGCTGTATATAGATACACGTACGGGCTAGTTTATTAGTTATACCTATTCAACTGCTGAAACTGCTGATAGACTGAAGGTTTCACACTCAGGCATCTCTAGGGTTTACAGAGAATGATCTGAAAAAATATCCAGCAAGCAGCAGTTCTATGGGTGAAAATGCCTTGTTGGTGCCAGAAGACTGGCCAGATTTGTTTGAAATGATAGAGATATACAGAAGAGTACATCTGAATGCACAACTTGTTGAACACTGAAGCAGATGGGCTACAGCAAACAGAAGACCACACTAAGGCCAATTATGTTCTAGTGCCCTGGTGAATCTATTATCACAAATAATTACGGGGGTTCTGAACTTCAAAGTTGGTCAAACCCAGCACTAGCAAGGTGTATCTAATAATTTCTGCAGAGAGTATATGTTGTCTGTGAAATCATAATTTAGGACATCATCTTCAATAGTTATAACTTTTAGAAGGACAAGTAGGACAAGCATTGCTTTATTTCAGGACTTCATGGTCAATGATTATAGGACTTGTTCAAACAGGTTAGTTAAGCTAGATGAACAGTTGCAGATACAAAGCTGGCAGCTCATGAACGAGATGGAAGAATAATTAGTGGGTAGTGACTGTTAGCAGAACCTGTATTTCTTCATCCATGTGCTATTATGATGTCTTTTACCATTTCATGTGATGCTACTCTTGTAATTACAAAATTAGATTGATGAATGAAAACCAAATTGCTTTGCTGTGTTTTGACTGCATCATATGTTATACAGTAATAAGAAAGACAACACGAAAAGAACATCAGAGGAAATGACTGCTCTTGAAGCAATATCATAAGATCCAATTGCTTTCAATAATTTGTTGTTGCAGGGAGGTTGATGCACCTGTATGCTATCTGTGTGGACTGTCTCGAGGGAGTACACAAAATTGTCTGTATAAAGTGCAAATCTCGATGGGATGGAAGCTGGCACCAGTTGGGAACCATGTATACATATGACATTCTGGCTGCTTCTCCTTGTTGTCAGGTATGTCATGTTTGAATGTCAGTATCTCAATAGGTTGAAAAAGTAAACAGTCTAAATGAAAACAGTTCTTCAAGCCCACCGCTGTGGTAGAGTCCGGGGGTGCTGTAATGGCAATCACGAATTGAGAGTCATGTTGTCTCCTTACAGTTCATGTCAAGTTGGACATATGATGTTTAAGATCAAAATAAATATTTTAGTTAAAATAAACCTGACAGTCTGATAATGGTACCCAGCTTGACATTTTAAATCAGAATAATACAGTATACTGTAATTTTCAGTCCCCTTCACACTTATTATCACCTTGGTACAGTAATCACACATTTGACAAATAGACAAATCCAACCATAATGTAAAGTCAATTAACTCTTAGAGAAAAAAACACACAAATAAATTATTATTATTAAAAAAACATTTGCAACCCTAAATACCAGAAATATTTTATGTCTTGTTGCTTCAATGTAATTTAAAAAAAATTGTTAATAAACATCCGTTCTTGCATTTCAGGCCTGCATTGGGATAAGTGAAATTTAGAGGTACTTATGAATTTAAAAAAACATTGATTATAAAAAGGTACTGTCGAAAGTGATTGTAATTATACAAAATCGTAAGAAAGTCATTGAAAATTATCTTTGAGGAATGGTCTGGATTGTCGCTTTTTGTCTTTGATCCTAAGCAAATGTTATCCATTTGTTTACTTCTCTGATTTCAGAGGCATCCAGGATTGAAGTGGAAACATGTATTATATTATTAAAAAATCTATTCTTGGTTCATACTATCAACAACTATATAAAAGTCAAAGTACATATAAGGAAGACTGCTTTTCATTTATATTTGCCTTGGTCATTATAAAATATATAAAGGTGGAAAATACAGAGCAGGGAATTCAGACCATTCCTTTTAAAAGAATTTCTCTATTGTCCAAGGTCTTTACATTCTTTGATCAGACCATTGGTTTTCATTAGTTTATGTGTATTACTTGCATCAGTTTCCTGGTCTAAGATCCATCCAGGTCCCATTTTTATTATCGTGGCAGAGGAAGAGAAATTTTAATTTGAATAATTTTGTTGACCGCAAGATGCTCCTTTTTTCGGTAACTGTCCAACAGTGATCCTCTAATACCATCCCCCTGACAGTTCATTGTGGCATAATAAGCTTTAGAAGTTTTATATACATCCAATGACCAAAAATAAATCAAGCAGGTAGAAATGTGAGCTTCCTGTAAAACATGGCATTCGGTTGTGTCACAGGCTGATTAATTGATTAATCTGTATAATAAATGATTACAGGTATTGGCTGATTTGACACTTGGATCTTGCCACAAGAGGGCATACAAATGCTTCCCCCACTGCTCTATAAAAAAGAAGCTGAAGCTGGAGTCCTAGCTGGTCCCATAAATGTTTAATTAGTGATAAATGGCAACCAACACAACATCATCAGTGTCACTGCAGTGCTAAGAATGATCCACCACCCAAATACTGGGGGTCCTGATCATTAGAGAACAAAGTAAAGGGGACAAACAGAGCATGGAGAGAAATAGATTGATTGTAGTCTGTAATTGTAGAACTACAAAGTATTTCTGTATGATAAGTAAAACTGATTAAATAGACAGTGAGTGTAGAAACAAGGAGATGGTCATAATGTTGCACCTGGTCATTTTGTATATATACAGTGGTGCTCATAAGTTTACATACCGTGTCAGAATTTGTAATTTTTTTGGCCGTTATTGAGAGAATATGAATGATAATACAAAAACCTGATCTTGTATTCATGGTTAGTGGTTTGGTGAAGCCATTTATTAGCATTATTATTTATTATTATTGTGTTTGTCCTTTTTAAATCACAATGACAACAGAAACTACCGAACATCAAATTTATATACACTGGATGTTTTGGCATTATAACATTCACACAAATTGACAAAAGCAAGTTTAAGTTTAAAAGTAACCATCCTCACCTGTGATCTATTTGCTTGTAATTAGTGTGTGAATAAAAAGTCAGTGAGTTTATGGGCTCCTGACAGACCCCTGCATGTTTCATCCAGTGTTGCTACTGACGTTGTTAGATTACAAACAATGGGGAAAGCAAAGGAATTATCAAAGGATCTGCAGGAGAAGATTTATAAAACAGGAAAAGGATATAAAAACATATCCAAGGAAGTAAGAATTAGCACTGTTCAAACTCTATACGCCTTTCAAGGTGCACAATAAGGAGGCACTTGTAAAAAATTGGGTTGCATGGTCGAGTCGCCAGAAGAAAGCCATCACTACGCCTGCACATAGGACGCACTTGGATGTTCCAACATGGCAATGATCCAAAGCACAAAACCAAGTCGACATTTCATTGGCTACAGCAGAAAATATTGAAGATTCTGGCCATCTCAGTCTCCTGACCTCAATATAAAAAATGGGCAGCTTTACCATCTCAGGAAAAAATAAGGGTTTCATCCACAACTACCACAAAAACTTCAAACTGTCATTGATGTTAAAGGAAGCAATACACGGTATTAAGAACTAGGGTATGTAAACTTTTGATCACTGTGATTTGTTTCTATTGTCATTGTGATTTCAAAAGGGTACACAATTGTACAATAATAAATAGCTTCATCCAACCACTAAACATGAATAACAAATTCTTTAATATTCTCATTCATATTCTCTGAAAAACTGGCAAAAAATGACAAATTCTATGTAATGCTATGTAAACTTTTGAGCACAACTGTGTGTGTGTGTGTGTGTGTGTGTGTGTGTGTGTGTATATATAAAATTTTTATATTGTAGTATAAGTTCAAGCTAATTTACTCAAGGTGAAATTCTAATAACTATTTTTACTCCTATTTACCACGAGATCGTTTTCTAACAGGTATAGGTTTACATAGTTTTATAATACAGAACTTTGTCAAAATAGTCACAACTTTTTTATTCTTTTGCAAATTTGTAGTGTTACAACTTTATTTTAATACACTTAACTGGTACCAAGTTAACATTTCAATTATGTGCATATTTCTTAATCTCAATGTTAAACCGTTTTTTGTAATGTAATTTAAAAAAGGTGTCATTTAGAATTACCCTTTGTTTGACTCCACCCACATTGCCTTGATCTCAGTTTCCCAGTCCATCATATATAAAGGATTCCCACAGTATGATGCAGTGACCACCAGCCTTTACTAGGGTTGATGTTCACTGGGTAAAAAGCATTGCGTGATTTTCACCATAGCTAGCATTTTACTATATCCAAGGAGTCCTGAATTCTTTAGCATTACTGTTGGCAAAACTCAAATGTGATCTCAGATGACTTTCTTTTAAAAAAATACTTTATTCTTGCTTCTCATCCATGAAGCCCCAGCTTTGTGGGATGTCTGTTTAGTAGTCCTGTGCACAGCTTTTGTAGATCTAGCTCCTTCAGAATAAAATAAAATAAAAAAAGTCTCTTGGTCGCTTTTCTGATTATTGAAAATTATCAGCCCATTATTGGCCCCTGGTTACTGGGATTTGAGGGATTGCCACCTCTAAACAGAGGCATGGTTGTTCATGTATTCATGTAGTCATTTAATATTCTTTCAGTTTCTTAATAATTGGGTTTGCTCTCATACCTTGGTGCCTTTATCTACAAGATTTATTTCTAGTTATTTATTTCACATTATTTTAAGATAATGTGACACTTACTGGACTTACTGCTTTTATAGTTATTTATATACGGATAATTTTGTGATCAATGTGGCAATTGTATATTTATGACATTTAATTCCAATTTATTTAATCTAAATTCCATGTTGTAACAATACCAAAGGTTAACCATTTTTATACAAGGAATTTTGTATTTTACTATAAAACAAAGTTGAATTAAATTCAAATGTATTTATATAGTGCTTTTTACAACGGAGCATTGTCTTTACAATGTTATATTATCTTTAAAGACCAATTACAAATTGAACTCCCTAAAAGTAGAAAGAAGAAACCTTGGGAGGACCAAGACTCAAAATGGGACCCATCCTCCATGGGTGGCCTAGATGTTAATTAAATAATTACTTAAAAGAATATTAAAGTAATAGTAAAATTAAGTAAACACTATAATTTAAATCGATCATACAATTTTAATTAGTAATAAAAGAAAATAACAAAATAGATTTTAAAACAAAATAGATTTTAAAATCAGTCCTCAGTGGGAGGTCCTTGGATGCACATCATCTCCTAGTGACTAAATAATGGAGGGAGTTACTGCACTCTGGTGGGACTGGGTTCTGTTGATGAAGACCAATAGAGTGATGTTGAGGTGAAGGAACGTCTAAGTGTGTCTAATTATTAGATCTAAAGTATGATTACAGTGGTGGGTCAGTTCTAGCACATTCTGAGTGATACTCATGGTTTCTAAAATGGACTCAAAAGATATTTTAAGTGGATCCTGCTCATTTTTATAGTGAATGTTAAAATCACCTACATTTAGAGCCTTATCTTAAGTACTAAGCAAGAAAGAAAATTAGCAAATTCCTGAAGAAATCCTGAGTAAGGATCCTGAAAGGAGTATGATTTAAACTTAATGATAGATCAGTCACATTAAGAATCAGTATTTCAAATGAATTAGCCTTATAATGGGATTTAGCACCAACACCTAGATCTTTGTCAAAAATTGTAGCTACACCTCCTCCACGACCATTAGGACGAGGGCGTTGAACATAACTGTACCCAGGAGG
>JAVSBV010000065.1:5728120-5743920 GCA_033117975.1 Parotocinclus spilosoma | reverse complement strand
TTTAATAAACATTTAATATGTTACATAGCACGTCCCATCTTGTAACATAGGGCATGTTCGTTTAATCGGACCAGCCAGTTATAAGGACCAAAACAATCACGTCCCGATGTGGTACCATTAACCGCAATCATGTCATCATCAAACATGTCATAATATTACTAATTAGCCGCTTGTGTTATAGTAATTTGATAAATTGTTATGAAAAAGGGAAGACAAAAATAAGAAACGCACAAAGTATGTGGCTAGTTTATTTTACATTTCTGAGTTATGGAACAGGTTCTTGCTTGCCGGCCTGCATCTATTATTTAAATCACATTCAGTGTTCCACAACAAGCGAGCAGGAGAGACGCTATCAGGGTCTTTCCTCCCCCTTCCTTTCTATTCATCAAAAACCATACGCTCTCTATCTGCATGCACCACCCAGGCTACAAACATACCAAATATTTGAATCCTTATCAATTTCATTAACCTCTCTCAGCCTGTTTCTTCCTTGTCCAGGAAGTCTTTAACATGTCAAACAGCAGCATTTTTCAAACATTACAATCATGCAAATTCTTCATGGGAGTGCCACAAGGGCCTATTATGGGTTCCTTTTCCTTGTGGGAAATTACAACAAATTCATGTTTGAAGTGAAACTGATGGCTTTTGCCAGATTGTTCATTTGCTTGTCATATGTTTATAGCTAAATAATGTTTTTACTTCCTTCCTTTTAATTTTCTTTGCATTATCTACAATCACTACACTACAATCTGTTATGTATTACAAGTCTGGTGATAGCACAGCCTGGTGGTAGTCACTAAATGAGAAATACATAAAAAAACCCACCATCATAACAGTTTTAAAGTATATTCTTTTTTAGATTCTTGATTATCAGGAACAGATTATGTTTATGATGTCTTAAAGCACTTTTGTAAGCCGTTCTGGATAAAGGCGTCTGCTAAATAACGTAAATGTAAGTAGAGATCCAGAAAACCTAAATTTCCATACTATTAGCACACTGAAAATATTTACTGTATTTTTTTCTCAAGAACAAATGTTGCCTTACTTTCAAGCAGTCTAGTAAGTCAGTATTTTTAGACTTATTTAATTCATCTGATTTCTTCTGGAATAAGTGTTTTGTATTTATGCATATTGCTTTACAATGATGTTTTCCTGCATCCACCACAAATATATCATTGCATCAGTACTTTAAAAAAAAATTGTTTATTCCAATAAAGGGTAGAATACTGAAGCAGGATTCCTTATACGCTCAGTAAGGAACCCCAACAATGGAAAATACTTGGCAACAATCAGCATAGCAGCGCAGTTTTCATAAGCAATACTGCTGTAATCTTCCTGTTGGTCAGGAGTGTCTATTGGTCATTGCTGTAGCTGATAAATAATGGAATTCCATTGAAAAAAATTGTTGGAAGGAGGGATCATTATTTAAAAAAGAACTAAAATCCTTTTTAAAAACCTTCCATACTGGTCCTGGAGGGTTTATTTGCAAAAATGAATGAATACTTCAAAATGAAATACCCCCTATTTTTTGTGAGCAGTGTAGTTTTTAAATGTTAAAGAAGGAACTTCTCACATCCTTTGAATACAGGATGTCCAGATCTTTCATGACTCTGCTGAGATCCGTTCCAGTTCTGAGGTCCAGGTCCATATCTGAGGTCCCCACTGGGTTCAACCCAGGGCTTGTGTTGAGTTTCAGTTCCATCTGTTTTTGTTCCTCACCAGAGGCCAGTTTCTCAGATTAAACCAGGGGGGCTCCTGTGTGACACTGAACGTCTTGGTGCAGCTGCTGTACCTCCAGGACTTATACATTAAAGAGTAAACGATTGTAGGTTTTGTAACTTGTATCCTGCAACTATTGTCATTGGAACCCTGTTGGCTGCTCATGCTGTTTTGAAATCTCACATACAGTGCTAATTTTTATACTGATTAATACATTTAATTAGCTGTCGTCCCAATGCTTTCAGCATTTGCATTTTTTGTAACTGAGAACCTGAAAGTTTGTCCACTCCCTTCATCTCGTTAGTAGACCTGTTCAAATATAGCAAACGCAAGGCATTTCCTACAAGGCTATAACTCACAGCGGTAGAGGGATGTAACAGCTTGTTGCGTGCGAAAGTAACCCAAAACTTCAGTGATGGAATGCTCTTATCAGATCAGAGCATGGCATGAATGTGTACGCACCAATCACCATTCCCAGCGTGGACACTCATATGAACACGAGTAGCTGCTGACTTCTGAACAATAGGAGCTGTCAGGAACTCTGGGAAACATGAAAAATAGGATTTACAATCCTAACATGACACCTACATGCCTTGCTATAGATATACCACATGTAAACACACATAAGGCTGATCAGAAATGGTCACAGTGTCTCATCAGGACAACAGAACACAACCGTCTTATATTGTCTGTTTGCATACAGCAAAAAAAATAGTAATGTTTGTTTTTATTGCTAAGTCCTGTTTAAGATTAACCCCCCCTGTTTAGGCTTTAAAAAAGCATCTGCAAAGGTTAGAAAAAGTATTGTTTTGGTATTTTGTAACAAACCGTAATGCAGATGCTTTAGTGAATCAATAATATATTAATAAATGAATAAATTATTATTATTATTTCCCTATATTGCTAAGTCTTGTAGAGGCTCTGGTGTTTATATCTCCAGAATTGACAAGGTGCAGAGCTTGTACCCCAAATGGTCACAAACATCACAAACCGCACAATCACACACATGGCTGAATGGACTGAACCAAAAGCTTAATTTTTCCCCTAAAATGTTTCATTTTTTTCTTTTGTACATTCATGTATGCATTCTGTCTCTATCTCACTTTTTTATTTTAAATCAATTTTTCTTCCTTCTTCTTTCTTTTTATGTTTTATCTAACAATTGCTTTAACTCTTAATATTTACTTGAACATGTTCACATTGTTTTTCCTTTTTTTCTTTCACCTGCCAGTCCTGTCTTGCTTTCCTAATTTTTTCTTAATATTCTTTAAATAAATAATGATTTCCTTCTTTCCACTTATTTATGTATAATTCATATTGTTTTTAAATCCTTAGGCTGGTCTTCCTTATTTATTTCTTGTTTCTTTCTCAAAGTTGTGTGTTCATTGTCCTTTTCATTTCTTCTATTCATACTTTGACTCATTAAAATTGTCCTATTCTCCCTTTTATGCTTTTTTATCTTTTATTTCGCTCTACTTAATACTTTCACATTCCTTTCTTAATGCTTTGCTTAATTCTCTTATTAATGCATTTCCTCTTTCTTTCTTTAATCTATTTCCTGTCTTCTTCACTCTTTCTTTCTTGTTTGACTGCTTTCTTTCATTTCTTTTTTGACTGCTTTCTTCCTGCTATGTACTTTATTTTCTTCCCTACTTTTGTTCAATTCCCTTATTTCTTTGTCCCACTCATGTTCTAAATTATGTTCATTTTTCATACAGTATAATTTCTCTCACTGTTCATTTTGCTTGTCTAATTCACTTTCTTTTTTGTTCTTCCTTATTTTTTCCCCTTACATTTTCACTTTATTTCTTCGTGGTCAAGATCATGGGTTAATTGTTGCTAATCTTTCTTTATTATTTAATAGCTTTCATTCGTGAGTCCTTTTCTTCTGTTTGTCACTTTCTCTCTAATCTGAACTCTAAACTACTCTGGCCTGTGTGAATTTTGTATGTTCTCCCTATGTCTGTATGGGACTATAGTTTCCTCCCATACTGCAAAGACATGCATTTAATGCTGACATGCCTTTACTAAATAAATACCTAAATAAAAAAATATAAATGAAATCATTTCTCGTTTCAAATTTTTTCTCTTGCGTTCCCTTTTTCTTTTTCTTTCATCTTTTCTTTCTTCTCTCCATATGTGTACATAACAAGATCACTATTTAAAAAAAACAGGTAATTAATATTTTTTTCCTTTTTGTTCTTCTTTCTAAATTTAACTAAAAGGACTTTTTTTGTTATGAAGCGGTAGGGCTGTTAGACAGGCAGTTTGATAAAGTAAAATGCTCTTTCGACCTGTGTAAAAATGATCTGTGCTCAAATACAAACATATATAAACGGAAAAGCGTGCCTAGCTGACTGTGAATAAAGGTTGGCTCATGCTGTGACAGGCCATTATCACAGCTGAGCCACTGTTGGTTATGTAGCTAGCAGGGTTCAAGTACCTAAATAATCACACAACACACATGCAGAGATAAGAGCTTCCAGTCATTGCCTGTTACAAGACATCAAGAAGGTTAAATACTTCTTACAGTGAGTGGAACCAACAGAATAATGCGCACAGACACACACACGTATATGGTGTTTTCAGCCCTGTTTGGTATTCTAAAATGTAAACATGGAAAAAAAAGGTAAAAAATCGAATCGATTACTCTAAAAAGCAGCGACGATGATGTCCAAGCTTTTAGTCCAGTTGCCTCACAGCTTCAAAGATCTCCGATTTGAGCCTGACCTTTGATCTTGAGTTTGCATGTACTCCAATTAGATTTACATTTACGGCATTTAGCAGACGCCCTTATCCAGACCAACTTACAACTCATACAATCTTACAACTGGACCACCAGGAACACCAGGTCCATTCAGGTCCAGGGTCCAGTACCGTACAGTATCGCTATGCTACTTGTATTTGTGGCACTCTCAATTCCACTGTATGCACATTATTGAATTGTCGTAAAGGCCGACGTCACTTCCCGAGACGCAAGAAGAAAGCAAAAATAGATCTTTTTACAAAAAAAATGAAAAAATAGTAATGCAAAGTTACTTGGATAAGTAACTTTAATCTGATTACAGGAATGGAAATAGTAACGTGTGTTAGATTACTCGTTACTTAAAAAAGTGGTAAAATTACAGTAACGCGTTACTAAGTCGCGTTACCGCCATCACTGGTTATACGTTATAAAATATTGGTATTTACATTTAAGGCTCTTCATGGTCCAGCACTACCATATCTTACCGATTTAATCCAACTGTACACACCCTCCCCTGTGCTCTGATCTTCCTCACGTCTGTCCACTATGGGGGCCAGAGCTTTTAGATACTCAACCCCTTATCTTTAGGACTCTTCTCCCACTTGAAATCTGAACTATCAATTAATTTTTCACTTTCACGTCACACACAAGTATGTCTTTTAAAGATATTTACTTCTTTAAGCTTTAAATGTACGAGATTGAATCTATGGTAAGTGTATACACTACCTTATACTATACTGTTATCTGTGTATTTCCGTCTATAAACTGCTCTAAGATGTAAGGTGTTTTGAAAGGCACCTGTTAATAAAATGCGTTCTTGTTGCTATTATTTCTGTTATTATACCACCTGACATATCCACAGAAGCTTTCACTTCTACATTGCTTTACTTGGCCTGCCAGTACCTGATTCTCTTTTACTAATTAACACCTGCCTCTTGTTTATTACCTTACCTTGCCCTGTATTGGCCTTATCTTAGTATTCTCTGTCCCCCTTTTTCGTTCATCTCATTTCCTTCCTTTCCAGTTTCTCCTCCTTTTCTGCTTCTTTGTCTCTTCCTATTTTATTATTACCTGTTTCCATTCCAGTCTGCTTTTGCACTAGAATTTTTGCTTTTTTGTTTTTAGCATTTTTCGTTTTCATTCTCCTCTCTTGCCCTCACCTACTCATTCACCATTCTATTTTTTTAAAAATATCTTATAAGGCCGTGTCGCCGCTTTCTGACACCCGATCCAGCCCATGGGTGAGGCACAATCTGGAGACGAGCTACCTGTGTCTAGTTTGGGGTGTTCAGCAAATGTATGCTTTTTATTATTTGACGATCTGCATTATTGCCTCCTGAGCTCTTTGTACTGTCTGTGTGAGTAGCTGTTGTGTACACTTTACCTCCCCTAAAGCGTTTTCCATAATGTCAGTCGTTTAACCTTCGTGTCAAAGAGCTTTCTAAAAATGAGTTTGACCAGCCCATTGGTTTATCGATGAGTATTTTACTGTTCTGGCTTTAACTAACATGAACAAATGTTGACAAATGTACAAAGATACGATAATGGGATGTCTCGTGATGTAAAATGAGTGGGAAATAGAAAGTGTGCTGTCATGGTTTTCCAATTAAAACAAGTGATCGATGGCTTCATGTGCACAAACAGAGCCATGTGCATGCCTGTGATCCTACTCATAAAGCACAGGGGTTGTGTAGTGTACGTGTGAACTTCCCGTATGTGTATATGTAAACAAAATTTGTTACATATCCTCACTGAACTCGACACAAGCTCATAGTCTACACCACGGGTGTTGTAAATGGAAACCAGCGATACAGCAGTAAATAACATTTCATGTTACAAATAACCAAATCTTTCATACCCCAACATACATTTGTCCACAGATGTGTTGCCTCTGTGTGCTCTCACCTTTTTTTTTTTTTTTTACAGATGTTCCAAATGTTCCAAACCCTTCAAACTGTCTAGGGTAAAACTGTCTGTCACTGTTTAGGATAAAGTAGTGTTTATGTGCTGTATATAGAAACTACAAAATGTTGTACAATTGTTTATAAGTATTATACTAAATAAGGGGCTGGTTGTTTACTACTCCAGCAGTTTAGCAATAATTCGAAAATGTTTTAGCTTTATATGGCTGTCAAAGCTTCTTAGTGGAGGCATCTCTTCACATTACAGCAGAGATTTGAGTGAACCAGTTAAAGAAACAAAACCATAAGAAGCACAGTGCAGCCCTTGAGATGTGCAGCAGATGGTCTGTGGAATTTCTAAACAAAGAAATACAGATCTATTATATCAAAACCATTTAACGTTTTATTTGGGCCTCTGGTATCTCTCATCACTCTTGTAACATGACAGTAATTACAGCCATCAAGGTGTTCCCTTGGAAACATCAGCCAAGAACTTTGCAGTGCTGCTTAGTCTCAAAGTACTGCGCTGACATCATTTTGTAGTTTATTTTAGAAGTGGCTGAAGTATGTAATGGGTGAATTGCAGATGAACCAGATTTATATAGACAACTGTCACACTGGTTAACCCATATATCAAGTTAACTGTTACTCAGAGATTAATCCTACAAATTAGATAAAATATTGCCTGCATTAGGGCACATGCAACACCAAATGCCTCATGTCTTTCATATGATGTAATATTCTAATCCTTTTATAGTCCAGTTTAACATATTGTCTTTTGATGATGTGAGAGAAAGTCAGGAATTAGGATTAGATTCCTGTAGGAGTAAGCTGCACTGACCACATATGATTCATATTTTTTGGAATGGAAAAAATGAAGGACAATAATTATGCCGCAGTATTTCAGTTTTGAAAACTGAATATTGATCGCGGTTGGCAGTGATGGAGCCTTCAGTCAGAGCAAAAATGTGTAGACTCGATATGCTGTCATCATACCTAATGTTACACATAATGTAAATGTTCAAATCTACTAATTTCCGAACTAAAACACATCATTTATCACGACGGTTCAAATCATCAGAATAATGAGCACGCTATTAGAATTGTCCAGTAGGGTACATTTATTTTTACATTTATTTCCTGCAGACTGTATGAAGCATTTGTTAATAAACGTCCCTTCCACAATTGCATCTCTGATTGCAGAAAATTGGGATGGGCCAATTTAAAACTAGTATTTAATTCAAAACAAACTGGTTGATATCAACAGGTTATTGTAATCATAGTTTGGTACAAAAAACAGCATCCAGGACTTTTTTGGATGCCAAAGATGGCCAGAGGATCTCCGGTTTGTAAGCAAATGCATAAGAAAATGCAAACTGCACAAGAACGATTTGTATATTTTGTATTATCCTGTACCGTGCATATTATCATGAGGAATCACGAGGAATTTCAGTGTATAAAGGCCAAGGGCGCAAGCTTAAGCTAAAACCCTACAATCTCAGATGGTACGAAATCGAGAACAATAGCTGATATAACCACATGGTCAAGGAATTTCTTTGGCAAACCTTTGTCAAGCACTACAGTACTTAAAACTTTAACTGAGGAAAAAGAAGCCTCGTGTTAACCATGTCCAGAAGCGATGTCTGGGTTTGAAGGCATCTAGGATGGACCATCACACAGCATAAACACGTATTGTGGTCAGATAAATAAGTAACCCAGGTCTTTTTTGGGAATAAACGGATTTCATGTGCTCCGGACCAAAGACAAGAACTGCAGTCTGGGACTGGGACTGTGGTAGCCTAGCGGTTGAGGTACTGGATGGACCTGATGGTTCAGGGTTCAATTCCCAATCTCTGCCAAGCAGCCACAGTTGGGTCCTTAAGCAAGGCCATTAACCCAGCATTGTTTGGATTGGAAGACTGTACGAGTTGTAAGTCGCTCTGGATAAGGGCGTCTGCTAAATGCTGTAAACGTAAACGTGAACATAAAAAAAGGACCATGTTTCATGGTATGGATCTGTATCAGTGCTCTTGGCAAAGGTCTTTTACTCTTCTGTGACAGCAGCATTAATGCAGAAAAGGCGTGTCTGCATTAAGAACGGTACAAAATAACAGAGACACTGAATCACATGGTATCTTCTGTGCCAAAATGTCAATTAAGTGTGGTAAAAATTAGTCAATGCTTTTCTGTGTTTAACCTTTGCAGGTCTTAAATGCAGGAAAGGATGCTTTATTAACAAAGTAAATTAAGCTGACCAGACAAAATATAAAAAAAAAAATAATTTCAGGTTCATACAGTCTGCAGTTCAGTCAAAGTGAAAGTAAATGTGTGTTTTTTTTCTGTAAATGTGTGTTTTTCTATGCATTTTCCATACTGTGTTAACTTTTTATGACTTTGGGTTGTAAGATAATGGTATGTATAAGTAAGCCTAAATAAGCACATAGATACGTATGCAATATAACACAAGGTAATACGTGCTCCCATAAAACTGAATGGAAAAAGAAAAGCCCCTGCAGAAAAAAATGTGTGTAACATCAACAATTTGGAGTAAAGAAAGTGACCCCCATGCCCAGCCCTCATTTATCATGGGCCTTAACCTCCCCTAAAAGCTCTGTTTATAGCTGCCCAGCATACTCGTGGTAAAATATGTCCCGCTGGATAGACAGAAAGTGTCAATGAGGTGGTATTTCTCCGATCCCTTGTTAACCCGTTATCAAAGGAATTCTGAGCAGGAAAAAAGAGTAAGAGGAGCCAAACAGAGAGGAAGAATGGAGCTCTACAGAATGATTTACTTGACCTCAGCTGTGATCTTATGGCAAGAGCCTCATTAATATCCAGGGTCATTTCATTTTTACATGAATTGGTTAAAATGGGAAAGTGTGGAATACTTCCAGACATACAAAAAATGATAAATCATACCCCCCTATTTTCTTTCCACCTTCTTGCCAACCAAAGCCTTATTCCGAATGAAAGCTTTTCCAAATTGATGTAAATCACATAAGGTTTTTTTTTTTCTCCTTTGGACATCTCAAATCCCATTCAGAGGGAGGGAACAGCCTGGAAAGTTTTACACTTATTAGTCTGTAAATATGGTGTTGTTTTAAGCGATTACCGACTGTGAATGATTTTTCACTCCCATCAGCTCTTGGGGTGGGACCTGTCATTTGTCTTAAGGCCTAAAAAAGGGCAACTGTGAAGAGTACTCAAGCAGAGTAGAAGCACTATAAATTACTTTAATGCACACATTTTAAATGGCTCATATTTCTCTTGGCCTGTTATCAAGACTACTCCACTGAGAATGTAAACTATCTTTCCTACCTCCCTCCCATGCGCGGTGTTTAATGTATCCTTACTCAGAACATCTCTGTTAATGTAATAGACATATTTTACAAACTTTCTATTCTTCTGTTTTGGTTTTATTAAGACACTTGTTTGATGAACATCTGCCTGCTCTCGTTAATTATCCACCATATGAATGGTGTTTTATGACGTTTGAGTAAAGGTGAATAATAAAGTGCATATTTATGAGAAACGCACAACGTGCATATCATGCATTTTAATGTATTCAAGCAGCGAAAGCTTGGTCTAGCTATTTCCTAAGCTTGTAATAAGTATGTGGGTTTGAAACGTAGACTATAAGGATGCAAGCCTACGAGCCTTTCTGTCCCAGTGATAACATGTCCTAAATTAGGGAGGATCTGACACCGATCCATTCAGAGTCTGAACGCAGATTCTATAGGCTGCTTCACATCAAAAAGTCCATCTCTGTTAGGGCTAGAGCGATCCCCTATCTGAGGGCCAGGTCAGCTTATGGAGTGCATGTTTGAATTATGAGGCAACCAAAGTCGCCATGTCTATTATGTCTCATTTGCTTCCTTCTGACCTCAGCAACCCACTTGTCTCTGTCTCTGAAAACTCTTACAACAAACACGCAATGGTGCTTAAATCTCTGTGAACCTTTGTGTCTGCAAAATGGGCTGAAACAACATCAGGTTTTCACTCAGGTCCTCAAAGTAAACAGAGAGAATTCTCTATATTTATTAAGGAAATGAACCAATGTAACATATGTAGTGTAAAGTATGTGAACCTTTGCTTTCGGTATCGGGTGCACTAACTGTTCATCCCCACTGGACAGCTTCAACACTGGGACTTTGTTAGATTCCTTTGTGACCATGAGGACTACAGGACATCTTCTTGTATATCCATTGTATGTCTTGCTATTGAAGTGGTCTTTATTGGTGGACCACTTCTGGTAAAATAGTCTTAAATTGCCTTTCTTTGTACTCATTCTGTGTGAATGTGAACTGGTAGAGCATTTTATATTTTCTTTTAGAATTTATTTCAAATCCTGAGAAATACCCTTTGTTTTTGCCATGATACACTTCCACAAATTTTCAAAAATATTGAAATATAGCACAGCTGTTCGGTTCAGGAGCACGGGGATTGGGGTTGTTAATTAGCTTTATTAGCTTTTTATGTGAACTACAGGAGCAACAATAAGACAACACCTAGACCAGAAATGATTTAATAGGTGGAGGCCACTGACATCGAGAACATGACCAGTTTGTTTATGGGTCACTGATGGTTTGGGGAGGCTAGACAACGGCATTAGCAATCAGGATGAAACCCTTGGAACCACTGTCAGGCCCTACACTGGTGCAGTGAGTCCTGGGTTCCTCTTGGAGCACAATAATGCCTGTAGTCATTTGGTGAGTGTATGCCTAAGTACACCCCCTATCCTATAAATGACCACATCCATAAACGCAAACAGCTCAGGGGTTAGAACATAAATACCGACATAATAAAAATGAGGTATTTAAGATTGCTTGGAGGGATACCATGGCCCTTATCAAAGCTAAATCCTGGATTTCTTTTTAATACAGTCTCCAGGTTAACTAAAAACATCCCAGAATGTGACTCTGAACTTCAGCATGATATTAATAGTAATGACTTCATCACATTACCCATCTATTCAGCAACTTTCATAGTGCTTGGTCCACTATTATTCTCCCTGTACATGCTACCTTTAGGCTCAATTATTCGTAAACATGGTGTTAGTTTTCACTGCTATACAGATGTTACACAGCTGTACATATCAGCTGATCCAAATGATGGCCTTACAATCAATAAAATAGAGAACTGTGAATTGAGAATTTACTTTATTAGTTGGACCCAAGACTGGGAAAGACTGGTTAGCTACTTCTATCCTAAATCTAGATGGCTGTTCGGTAACGTCCAGTCCAAACTTAGGTGTTACGCTTGATTCAGATCTCTCCCTTGACGTGCACATTAACAACATCACACGAATTGCTTTCTTTCAGTTACGTAACATCGCTAAACTTAGAAATATGCTTTCTTTTAAAGATGCTGAGAAACTGGTTCATGCATTTATAACCTCGAGGTTTGATAACTGTAACGCTTTACTTACTGAATGTTGGAGTAAATATCTAAATAAACTTCAGCTAGTGAAGAATGCAGCAACTTGAGCGCTAAGTAGAACTAGAAAATGTTATAATATCAGTTCCTTTTCAGTTTTCCTTTTCTGGTTACCAGATAAATGTAATTTCTACTTCGTTCACAGGGTGCAGGACTTCTTTCAATTCCTAGACTTAGAAAAGTCACAGCAGGCGGAAAAGCTTTCTCGTACTTGGCCAACCAATTCTGGAATAAACTTCCCACTTCGGTTTGAGATTCAGACTCTAGGCGAAAAACATTCTTATTTACGCAGGATTTAGACTAGGATGCATGACTCAGGTTGATTGGGCCGGAGTCTGGGGTCATGTCCGGCCTGCCTGCCCTGTCCTTTGGTGGAGATTGTCTGGTGGGCGGTCTGGCTGGGCCGGACTTCGGTCCTCCTGATCTTGATTTGTGCATCCTTGCTTTAGACAAAGAGCTTCTTAGTCTTCTTTGTTGATTGCTGGGGAGCTGGGTTGCCATGTCTCACTGGATCCCTCTTGGCTTTGTTACCTTCTAAATCTCCTCTTTATTCTAAGAAACCTAATTCTTACAATTAACCTCCAAGCCACCCAAGGATGGTGGTTTCCTTTTTAAGTCTTGTTCCTCCCAATGTTTCTTCCATACACCGTGAAGGGAATTTTTCTTTGCCACTGTTTAATTTTTGCTAAATTTGGACAAATGAAAGTCTCAGAGACGTGTAACAGTCTGGATGCAATCATAATTTTTAAAACTGAATTTAATAAGTTAATTAATTTATTGTTTTTTTAAATTTACTAATAGCTCTAAATTTACCCCTTCCCTTTTTTTTATTTGTTGCAGGGCTGTAATACAGGAATAGATTTTTAAAAAACTTTATTAAAAAAATTAATTTAGGCTGACGAGACAAAGATGACAAATCTCAGGTTCATGCTGTCTGCAATAAAATAAGATATGCTCTTTACATGCATTTTACATGTTCCAACAACTTCTGATTTGGGGTTCTATGTATTTTTAAAGTCATATTTTTGCTGTAGCATTTATAAAAAAAATTTATACCAACAATTAACCTTAGGACTAAAAGCAAATCCTAATCTCAGTGGATCTATTTTTTTATATAGATATAGAGATTACACATTTTAAAGTTCTCTCATGTGATGTTGAATTTTTTAAATGATACAACCCCAATTCCAGTGAAGTGAAGTTGGGACGTTGTGTAAAGCGTAAATAAAAACAGAATATGATGATTTGATTTTAATTTCTTTTTAAACTTTGTTGTTTTTTTGCAAATATTTGATCATTTTGAGTTTGATTCCTGCAACAGGTTAGAAAGCAGTTGGGACAAGGGCAACATTGAAAATATGCGATGCATTATGAAGTGCAAAATACGACAACAGAGACCCTGGACTGTTAAGCAACTGTAGTTGCACATCAAGCAAAACTGGGAAAGAATTAAACCTACAAAGCTTCAACAAATTAGTGTCCTCAGTTCCCAAACACTTATTGAGTTTTACTAAAAGGATTTGCAAATCATCGTATTCTGCTTTTTTTATTATTATTATTTATTACTTATACAATGCTCCAACTTCATTGTACATCAGTAGGTCCAACCAAACAGTATGTGTGGTTTTAATGGTTATGCATGTTGTAAAATGCTGGCCAATTAGCAAGACCATATATGTTCCATTTTCCATGTTGGTCCATGTTGGTTTATGCTGGATATCACTGGTCTGGTGATAGTTTGGCTGGTGAACTTGGTATTGTTGGTAAAGCTGATTGACTACCACCACCGGTTTTAAAATGTGACATGCGTACATACTGCATGTTCAACTTCTCATTAACCCAAACGACTTGTCAGCCAATGACATAGCAGAAACGTCATTTAGGTATTTTGAGATTGGCAGGACAGCCTGCTGGAGTTCATCAGAATAGGGAAGCAAAGTTATTTAAGTGACTTGGCATGGTTCTTGCTGCTAAATTGGTTGGAGTATCAGAGTATTTCAGAAATGGCTGATCTGCTGGGATTTTCATATAAAAGACCTCTAGGGATTACACAGAATGGCCTGACTGGTTTGAGCTGATAAAACAGCAATGGTAACTCAAGACTAATTACAACCAAGGTACACAGATGAGCCACTTTGAATTCCCCAACACTTCAAACCATGAAGCAGATTGGCTACAGCAGCAGAGGTCCACATGAGGTGCCAATACTGTCAGCTAAGAAGAGGCAACTGAGGCCACCACGGCACAAGTCCTCCAAAATTGTACAATATGCGATAAATGTGGTCACTGGAAGTTCAACATGGCAGCTCATGGCAAAGAACTCTCTGAGGATCTGAAAAAATAATTGTTGCCCTACATAATGATGGCCCAGGATATAAGAAGCAGCCAACAGCCTGACCGTACAGTGGTTGATCAGGACAGGTTCTGTTAAATAGGCAAGTTGGCTTTTGAAAATGGATGTATGAGTGCTGTATCAAACTGGTCTGCATGTCTTTCGTTCCAAAAGAAAACCTCTTCTAAAGATGATGCACAAAAAAAGTCACTGAAACGGTTCACTGAAGACAAACAGATGACTGGAACCATGTCCTTTGGTCTGATGAGACCAAGATAAACGTATTTGGTTCAAATGGTGTCAAGCGTGTGTGGCAGCAACCAGGTGAGAAGTACAAAAACAAGTGTGTCTTGCCTACAGTTAAGCATGGTGGTGGAATGTTATGATTTGGGGCTGCAGGATTGCTGCCGGCTGTAGGGAGCTACATTTCTTTAAGGGAACCATGAATGCCAACATGCACGGTGACATACTGAAGCACAGCATGAGCCCTTCCCTCTCGGAAACTGGGACGAAGGGCAGATTTCCAATATGATAACGACCCCAAATACAGGTCCATTTGTAGTGTGTAGGCCAAGCATTTCTTTATACCTAGACCGTATTGAGCATCTGTGGAGGAGCGCAAGGTCATTGTGATGCCATCATGGAAAAGTGGAAGAGGTTTCCAGTGGACACCAGTGAAGCTCTAGTGAATACCATGCCCAAGGTAGGTAACACAGTGCTGGTACATATAAATAATGGTGGTAACACAAAATATTGACACTTTGAGCACAATTTGGCCATTTTCACTTAGGAGTGTACTCCCTTTTGATGCCAGAGGTTTAGATTTTAATAACTGTGTGTTGATTTATTTTGAGGGAACAGCAAATTTACACTGTTTTACAACTCAAATTTACAACTCATACAGTCTTACAATCCAAACATTGGTGGGTTAAGGACCTTGCTTAAGGACCCAACTGTGGCAGCTTGGCAAAGATGGGATTTGAACCCAGGACCTTCAGGTTCAGGTACCTTAACCGCTAGGCTACCACAGTCCCGTATCATATCATAGTGTCCTATCTTCAGTGTTGTCCCATTAAAAGATGAACGTGTTGCTGAAATGGCCATTGACGCCGATAATGACATGAAATAAACAAATGATAATATTTTCTTATTTGTAATGAAGTAATTTGTTTATAACCTGTTATTAGGTATTCGTTCTGTTTATCTGATGGTCGTACCAGCCATGTCATGCAATACACACTTATTGGGTGTGTCTCAGTCATCTTGTTTAGAATTAGAATAGAATTACATATCACAAAAAAAAACGTGTTAGGTCAATTGGTATCTCTAAATGTGACCAGTATGAGTGAGGTACTGTGTGTGTTCGTATGCCCTGCAGTGGTTTGGAGGGATTATTAGGGATGTTTCCCAACGTCCATGTGCTGCCATTTAGACCCTACCCCCCAGCAGTTTTTAGTTGGATTAAGAAGGTATGAAGTGAAGTGAATTTAATTAATTGAACACCAGACACTGAGGTCTGGTACACAAATAAAATGCCTGTAACCAGGAAACCATTGTACTGCAAGAAACAAGGGCTGCGTCTGAAAACGCATACTTCCATACTATACAGTACGCGAAAGCAGTAGGCGAGAGCATGCAGTGTGTCCGAATACAAAGTATGCTTGAA
>JAVSBV010000065.1:5691427-5715492 GCA_033117975.1 Parotocinclus spilosoma | reverse complement strand
CGTCCGCACTGTTTAAAGCACTGTGAAGCTGCGGGAATGAGTGAGAGGAAAGCCGCGTCGTTACCACTGATAAGAAGTTTAGTCAATGACATGTACACACAACAGTATATATTTAATCACTTATTTTTGGATTTTTTTAGGGGAATCTGAGCTTCCCTTGCAGTATTCGAGCATCTATATATATATATATATATACATACGTTTTTGTGTTGATTTTCTACAAAGAAGAAATAAACCAATACATTTATCAATATCTGTCTATAGCGTTAATCTTACGTTACAAATAAAGTTTGAGTATCAAATACAGACTTACTAATCTCAATTATGCTAGGTAACGCTAATTGACTAGCAATAAACTTTCTCGAAACAATTAGAAAGAGTCTAAAACCATCATTACTCTTAATAAACCGTGTAATACAGCTTTGGAGCTTACATGTATAAAGTACAAATACTGTTACTTACTTTAATAGACGCACAAAGTTAAACTAGACAGATGAATGCAGTCCGTCTTATGCTGAGTTCTCTCTGAACTATAGAGGTGAGCTTTAGTATTTAGTGGTGCATTCTGGATGCCACCTAGCGGCTGAACTAGGAACTACATACAAGTAACCCATAGGTATCTTATTCTAGTAACATTCCTTTGTACACGTCATTTCTATATTCAAGGCTTTTGATCTACGTGGAGTACAAAAAAAAAATCCAGTCAAAATATACAATATACAGTACAGTACAGCATATGTTTAGGCTATTAATACAATTATTATTATTATTATTATTGTAAGTATTATTATTATTATTTCTTTATTATTTGTTATTATTATTATTATTGTTGTTGTTGGTGGTGGTGGTGGTGGTGTTATTGTTGTTATTATTAATGATGATAATAACAACAAGAATAATAATAATAATAATAATAATAATAATAATAATAATAATAATAATAATAAATACAATATTTATTAAATACAATAAAATGTAGTCTAACAAATAATATTATGATTGATATAATAGATTGAGTGTGTGTGTGTGTGTGTGTGTGTGTGTGTGTGTGTGTGTGTGTGTGTGTGTGTGTGTGTGTGTGTGTGTGTGTGTGAGACTTGTGTATAGATATAACCTTGTGTGTGTCGCTTACATGGCCGCTGATGCCGATAGCGACGTTAAAGAAGTAAATAAATAAGTAAAAAAAAAAAAAATTTTACCTCTTCAGTGCTCAATACTTCATGAGGATATGTAAAATAAAAACTGTTTTATGCTATATAATATATATTGACTGTGTGAGTATGAAGGCTGTATAATCTATCGACTATGGCTTTCTATCATTGTATATACCATGTTATGTCAAGGTAATGGTTTACACTTGTAGAGCAAATCGCATCTCTGCCATGGATGAGCTCTTGAGCAAAAACCTCTGGTAGCTGATTAAGTTGTATCAGCGATAAGTCGTTGGTTTTGTTAGTCCAATGAACCAATAAAAAAAACGCGTGTACATTTCATAATATGAAAAGTAATTACAAATTGCTTGTCTAATGTGTCTGGAAAGCCTGAACTGATTGGATGCTTGACATTTTCATTGATTGTTTGCTGCTCAGTGTGAACACATTGCTGACCAAAACATGATAGTGAAGAAAACAAACAGCATTTAATTACTTTCTAATTGTATTGCCTTTGAAATCATTTTTGAAGCTCTCTTCAGACTTCTTCACATTACCAACCGACTCCTGTGCCAAATCCTGCACTTTCCTACGAGATCTGAGACTCTGCTTATGCTCTCCATTGAAGTTCTTGTTCAGGCAGACCTTTTTTAATTAGGGTAAACACTTTCTAAACCTGTCCTGGAATTCATGGGTGTGGACCGCTAGGATGAGATACAGTCCCTGGTCCAGCGTCTCCTCTCTTACGAGGACATTTCAGTCTGTGTGATGCTCAGCCTGGCTGAAACACACTGCCTGGACTTAAACCCTGGTCATAACCTTGGTGGGGACTAGCAGAGTGTTTCTGTGGTACCTAAATGCCCTCTGAAATACACTGATCACAATTGTGAGGGGATACTTAAAAATAAACGAAGCGATTAAAAAAAAAAAAAAAAAAAAAAAAAAAAGCTGATTGTATGTCATTAAAGAGGATCATCAGAAAAGCAAATGAAATATTGTTAATGTCAAACTGGACCAGAGTGCCCCCACATTGACTGTTCACTGGGGTGTATGGTCACCCAAGAGTGTCAAGACACTGACAGTGATGGGGAATGGACAGGATCAGATTGTCCAGTGGTTCTTGTGGGATCCTCTTCCTATTCATTTTAAAAGATCCCCTCATTTTTGTGAGCATTGTACTTGTCTCTTCTTGTTAAATGATTATTGTTGTTGTTTGGCTGCATTGTGCCCGAATTCATCATCCTGTAGTCCAACTGCAGTGCATGTTAAACAGTGCATGTATGACTAAAAAATAAAGCTGATGGAAGAGCAGAGCACACCCGCTGTATAAAATGCCAAACCGCAACTAATTAAGTGAATCATAATGTTGCTTTTCAGAATGCTTGTACAGATTGGTGGAGGAAGCTGAACTATGGCGCTTTAGACTTATGTTGCACTGCTCACACAAATTTGGGGGTATTTCAAAAGAAAATCTCCCATAATGAAATATCCCCTCATTTCTGTGGGATATTTTATTATGTGTGGAATAATATGGGGTTGTTCTATTATGGGACATAACATTTTTATGAGCAGTGTATATATAGAATATACATATGAAATAGTAACATATAATTTTATAATTAATAGGAAAAGTACGCATTTGTAAACTGTTACTGAGACCGTAACATAACTTCACACGATTGAACCTTTTTAGTTTTGTGTGTTTTTACTGTTTGCTTTGGATTTGAATGATCCCAGTCTGTGGTTTACCTTGCAGTGACTGAACTTGATTTTTGTTTGACGAATAAGTATTGGCGGTTTGTGTGACCAAGTGTTTTGTAACTGCTTTACAGGTATTGTGTGTACCTTCTGTTGATATTTGCTTAACACACAATTTTCCTATTACACACTTTGGGGAAATGTCACGCCGTTTGGTGAAACCACACTGAACTTTTGCTGTGGTTTTGAGGGGTTCAAGTAGCTAGTAGTTCTCTGTTTTGATGTAATTTAGGACTCGCCCAGGTTACAACTCGCAGGTCAGTCAGTCAGTGTACAGTTCCTGCTGTAAAGGTCACACCGTTTTGGTTCCTTTTATATTTTCACATGGTACACTTTGGAGAAATTCACATCATGTAGTTTATGTAATCTATTAGACGTGACCGGATAAAGCGCCTGTTACAAGCTAATGTTTAAAACAATGTAAATTGGATAAATGACAATACAGATAATAGATCATGCTAAACAAATTAAATTCTGACACATGTTGATGCTCCAAATTCACTTGGGAAGAATCTTTGATTTATAAGACTGCTATATCATGTACTTTTTCTGATGATAGAGAGCTTAATTATTACCTGGGATAGCTCCAAATAAGTCATTTTGTTTGCTATATTAAATCAAATTAAATAGCCATTGTCACTAAAACAGTGCTGCAGTCAATCCACTGGCAGAATGGGGACATCTCTGCTCGAGAGCGATGATGCGTTGCTCTATGAAGTGCGAGAAATGTGATGTTTTCCTGTGAAACTGGAAACTAGCTAATGATAGTTTGACCATGTCTTTCTGACCACAGCGTGTAGATATGGTCCCACTCTCTGTTTGTCTTCCTTAATGCGTGTTAATCCATCCTTATTCATCTATCGCCCTGGAATACAGAATGAAGTCCCTCAGCACAGATGCCATTCAACATAACTACCTGTGCTCCTCTGCATCTGTTTGGTTCACACCAAAATATCATCACACTGGTGTGTTAAAATCTTTCTTTTGAACAGTCTCGTTTATTTCACTCTCTACAAGGTAGTAAATATCAGATTTTTCATTTGCATCCGTCCACTGTCCTGTCACATTAAAGTGATAGAATAGTTTCAGTAATGGTAGTTTGCTCAGCTCTTAGGAGTAATTTAATTAAGGTTGATTATTTAGTCAGTAGGTATTTTTGTACAGGACTAACTTTGCAAACACAATGCAGAGCTAAAGAGAGTTACTTATAACCTGTGTAATTGCCAAAGAATTTATTTAAATTGAAACTTGGAGGTCCTGGAATGGAAATGTAGGCTCATTGTTTCAAATATAAAAAGCAGGGCAGATCATCGCCAGCATGCAGCCATATTCCATTTCCATGGTATCCTACAGTTGGGCAATGGAATTGTTTCAATGCTTGATATACTGTAAACATTTTTGCTATATGAAATGCAGCTGGTATGAATAATATTAGTGACTGTGTGTTGTAGCCTGAATGTAAGACATCTGGTGTTGGCCCACACTGTGCAGATGTCATAGATATGTGATTGGGCTATACAGAGCCAACCTGCAACACTAGTCGGTCTAAATGTGCTTGTGAGCCTCTTTGTACTTGTAGAACGTTATTGTCATGCTGGCTGTAGCAAAATATAATGTTTTCTTTCTATTTTTTGTTGATCGCAACATGATATTTGTGGGAATTCAGGCCCTATGGAAGCTTGCAAAACCAAAACTATTTACTTCATAAAGTACTTGATTTGGATAAGTAAACAGTCTCTTGCTTTTCTCCATTATAAACCTTCTCAGACATAACCAGTCACCTTCCAGATCACATAACAGGGTATGTCTCACCCCCACATGATATCAGTTGTGGTTTTGATTACTTGCTTGAGGATTACATTGCAATAGTGCAAGGTAACTAAGAATTTATAATAATTAAAGCGACTCCAGGACAAGTTCTGGAATGGCACATGTTAAGAAAATATAAAGTTTTCACTGGCTTTAATTTTCCCTTATAGTATAGTACTGAGATTATTCAGAAATGTATACAGAAGTGTATGCTACCATTAACACCTGGCCTAAATTCAGCCATCCCTCTTGCTGGATGGGTGAGCCAGGTCAATATTGATAAGTAAAGCTATCAAATGGCCAGGAACAGCTGTCTGTGTGTGTGCGCCACAAATTTCAGAAGCTTTACACAAAGCCTGTCTATGTATTCGTGGTGGCAGGCAAGAAGCCTCTTCTGAAAAAGTGAAGTGTCATTTGATCTTTATTTGCTATGTAGCAAAATACACCATAACTACTGTGAAGTATGGTGGTGGATAGATTATGACATATGGTGTTTTTCTTTTACATGCACTAGATAAACTATAGGAAGTTGGCCAAGCCCTCACCTAAATGGACCTGTGGACGTGGATGGTAGTTTGACTGAAGAATGGGCAAATATTCCCAATCAAAACAAGTCTAACATGACTAAATGGCATCATATAGATACATGGCATCATATCAGGAAATAGCATTTCCCACCACCTTTCTCGTTATATATTTTTTAAATTTGCATAACTATTGGTTAAACTAGAATCCCAATGATCACTGATTGTGGGATATTGGTTTGTTTTAGCGCTTTTCATGCTGCTTTATTACAAATCATTCATTTATTAAGATTGTAGGATCATTTGCAAATGGGCAGTTTAACATTTATCAAGAATAAATTATTTTTAGTTAAGGAAAAAAATTAATTTGAACATTCTGTGCCAGACCTGTAATAAGCCAGCATGCTAATAAATTAAAAGCATTAGTGTAAAGCAGCTACCTTTTTGTCCTAGGTTCCTGTAAAGATCTCATAATGTGTAATGTTTCAGACAGAGGGGGTGGTTTCCATGGAAACATCGTCAAGCTTTCCTTGGCGCTGCTTTATTTGGTATAAAAGAGCGAACCCTCTCTACTGGACAGAACAATGCGGTCTGAATCATTTGTTGTGAAAAAGGCTAAATGAGTCTTTCTAAACACATAGTCAAAAGCACCCTGTATTTGAAACACCATAATAACTATTGCCAATGATTTCAATGAGTCAGACAATTACCACGTCCATTGTGTGCTGAATTGGGTATATACGAGTGAAACATTTAAGGTCTCAAGGACTGGGAAATGTTGTGTTGTTACCGTTAGCTTAGCTACCATTTGCTGTTTTTGATCTAATTGTAAAACTTTTAAGTAATGACAGTAAATGCAAAACGTGGGGGATGAGCTGGCTGAGTTGAATTTTGTTAGTTTAATAAATACAGAGGCCAGATATTGGAGCATTTGGTTTTTAGAATTGTTCAGTGTTATAAACTGTACCTAATATTTGCCTTATGTCTCATCCTTTTTTGTCCTGGTAATGGTACATTACAGAAATCTGCACCAACTTTTGTACCACGTCGATTATTTTTACCAGGTTCCATATCATTTTTAATTTTATATGCAGTACATGCTATAAAATGTCATCCATTATGCTTCATAGTGATGTAATGATTCTGACGGGATTCATCAAGATGCAAAAGTTCACAATAGAGATTAATGATGAGATTGAAAATGTCACGTGCTTTGTTTTTGAAAACCAGAGGGTGAGCTACGTTATGAGCCTCTCTAATTTCTTTTAACTAAAGCAGTTCTTTGTTTATGGAAATGTGCACTGTTGTGCATCGTTTACACTTCAGAAATAAATATAGTGCGTCAGATCTTGAGCAGAGTATATCAGTACCCTCCTAATTCATGTGTTAAATAATCAGTGACCCTTGTTTGCTCTTTTCTTTTCCAGGACGATGAGAAGTTTCTAACTGAGCTGTTTGCACAGTTAACAGATGAAGCCACAGACGATGACAAACGACATGAACTGGTATGAGTTTAGGGACTGTGGTAGACTAGCGGTTAAGGTACTTGACTCTGGACAAGAAGGTCCAGGGTTCAAATCCCACCTCTGCCAAGCTGCGACAGTTGGGCTTTTGAGCAAGCCCTTAACCCACAATTGCTTGGATTGTAAGATTGTATAAGTTGGAAGTTGCTCTGGATAAGGGCGTCTACTAAATCTCGTAAATGTAAATGCCACTTTTGTTGTTGTTTAGGTCAATTTTCTCAAAGAGTTCTGCGCGTTCTCGCAGACGCTCCAACCGCAAAACAGAGACGCGTTCTTCAAAACGCTCTCCAACATGGGAATCCTGCAAGCTTTAGAAGTTATACTGGTGAGTGAGAATCAGAGTATGGAAAATTAAGTGATTACTTTGTATATTAGGAAATTATAAGAATGCAAAAGGCAGGGACAGGTACAGAAACAGGTTTGTTTGTAATTTGAAACCTGCATTGGTTACATTTTCTGAATTATAAAAGGAATGTCTTGTCAAATGTAAAGGGATAAAATCAGTTTATCAACTCTGTATTATAAACCGAATTGAATCATGAGCGTCGTGTATCGTTCCGCACCTATTTATTATCTCAAAAATGATTGTGTTTGATGTTATACATGCTGTTGAGTGCCATAATATGTAAGCAGTTTTTGTTTGTTATATTAAAGGCCATGCTAAATTCAAATCTTTGATACTGGAGACTGAAAAATGTGGTTTTACTCACAGCATTTTGCCATTTTCTTTTTGAATTCCCCTTGATTCCTTTAACCTATCGAGTCTTTTAACAGATCATTTTATTTTAGAACTGTTTAAGCTGCATGCTTATATACCTTTCGTTTTGCATTAGGGGATGGATGATGTGCAGGTGCGGGGAGCAGCAACAGATATCTTCTCCTACCTGGTAGAGTACAACCCGTCCATGGTGCGTGAGTTCGTAATGCAGGAATCCCAACAGAACGATGATGTAAGTGGTTAAACACTGTTATGTAGCCTTCGACTTCAGCCAGTAGATGCTTTATTGACCTAAGACTTTACTCTTAACGCAGTACTGATGAGGCTGTGTAGGTGACCATCAAGCATGTGGCAGAATCATTTGGCAGAACAACTCAACATTTGAGATTTACAACACTCAAAATGTTAAATGTTATGAATCCATAGCTTGGCTCCAATGCCAAATCAGAACTGGTTGGGATGGTGTGAAGACTTGCAATAAATAAGTGGACTGACAGTGAAGTCTGAGCTTTACTGAGCCTGTTTGTGACGGAGGAAATACAACAGGATTGAGTCATGTAAGCAAAATTTGTACAGATTGCATCACTTGGCAGTGAGAATGCAAACCAAAAACGGCTCAAACTAATTTAGTTCTCTAGGGAGCGCTTTCCTCCCAAATTAGTCCCTAGTTTGGTACAACGGTGGTTTATTGTTCACTGAGAATAGCACTCCAAAATGTCAGCTGTGCTAAACCTTGTGCTGTTCGGGGGAACGTGGAGCTGCAGCAAATGATTTCTAAGTTTACTAAGTTACACATTTTTTTTTCCTCATTGCAGACTGGTGATATCTGCATGTGATTGTAATCATGTAAGCAAATGTATTGAAATGTTTAAAAACAATGTTTCTCAAGGAAACCGTTCACACGCCACCGTGATTCTCGACTTACACATTCAAAAACAAGTCCCAATTACTGGACTTCAGTTATGCACAGATATAACCCAGAGTGAGAACACAATCTAGCAAATCGGTGCATAGCAAAGGACGGTTTCTTCTTGTGAGGATTTGCAGTTATCGGTGCACTCTTGTACCATTTCCTGTACATAAACTATGCTTTAGGAGTGTGGATGAAAGCCTTTTTTAATTTTGTGCACTTCTCATCTCTCCTTGACTCACTGTATTTGACCTGCCTATGTTTTATTTTTATTTTTTTTGCAGGATATCCTGTTGATAAACCTCATTATCGAGCACATGATCTGTGATACAGACCCTGAGCTGGGTGGAGCTGTGCAGCTAATGGGGCTCCTGAGGACCTTAGTGGACCCTGAGAACATGCTAGCAACTGCTAATGTGAGCAACACCTCCCCTAGCTGTAGAGTCTGTTCAACTTTGTCTATTTGTTCACATATCTTTTAGGTTAACATTTTATCCTAGTATTAGTTTAAGTTTTTGTTGTGTTCAGGGTGTCTATAAAGTAAGTCCCACTTTAACGTTGGTGTTACTGTGTTGATGTTTGTCACTACACCCTTTGAGCTCATGTCGAATTTATGCAACATGGATCAAATCTGGGCAGCACGTCCTTTCTGTGTGGAGTCTGTATGTCCTCCCCGTGGTCTGTGTCGGTTTACTCTGGTTACTCAGGGTTCCTCCCACAG
This sequence comes from Parotocinclus spilosoma, assembly GCA_033117975.1. Taxonomy (NCBI): domain Eukaryota; kingdom Metazoa; phylum Chordata; class Actinopteri; order Siluriformes; family Loricariidae; genus Parotocinclus; species Parotocinclus spilosoma. The sequence goes on along the minus strand of JAVSBV010000065.1, from coordinate 5,706,378 downwards.
TCCGAAGACATGCGTGTTAGATTAATTGGTGTCTCTAAAAGTGTCTGGTGTCTTTCTCCAAACTGGCATATTTGCGCTGCTTCCTTTACAATAAAACACATTTTATTAGAACGTTCAAAACTTTCAGCCATCAGAAATGCTTTTTATAGAGAAGAGAACACGAAGGATTTGTTTAAAAAGATTCCACCTGTTAAAATTCAAAATTGTTTAGATGCTGTTGGTCTAAAACCAGTGATCTGAACAAATAATTATGTACAGTTTTTTAGTATCCACGGATGCCATAAAATAGCCAAGATGTTGCTGATATGGCAATAATCCCAAACAGACCAATGACCCACGACGAACCACTAGCGTTTTTTCTTTTTCTTTTTTAGTTTGCTTTAAAAGGTGCTACTAGCCTAAGTGCTCTGTGTTTTCTGTTCTCTTTTCCAGAGCTATATTTCTACCAGTAGAGAAGTTAGTTTGCAGCTACTTGCCAGTTAAAAGCCAGCATGCAAATAATTGTGGTTCATAATCCTGCCTAAAACATGTGACGTGATATTTTTGCCATGTCACCCACTTTGCTTAATTTAGATCTCTTTCGTTTGCAGAAGACAGAGAAGACCGAATTCTTGAGTTTCTTCTACAAGCACTGCATGCATGTGCTCTCGGCTCCATTACTGGCAAACACCACTGAGGAGAAGCCCAGTAAAGGTGAGAAAAGAAAGCGTGTGAATTCGTTTGCGAAAGCGATTAAATATAGTTTGTGTGGGTGACTAATTGAGCCATGGAAGAAAGTTGTGAATGTGTGGGCTGTCTTGCAAATGCAAACATTCTGTACATCTTGGTGTTGAACTATTTCGAAAATTTGGGCATGTTCGTTTCTGCAGATGATTTCCAGACGTGCCAGCTGCTGGCGCTGATCGTGGAGCTTCTCACCTTCTGTGTGGAACATCACACGTATCACATAAAGAACTACATCATCAACAAAGACATCCTGCGCAGAGTGCTGGTGCTCACCGCGTCCCAACACGCATTTCTAGCCCTCTGTACGTAAACCTGTTAACACACCTACACAAGCTCATTGAGGAAGGATTTATTAATCAGCCTCCTAAAATGTATTCAAGTCTCATAGCTGACTTATTATAAGAATTATAATTATATTATATTATACTGTGCTTCAATCTCCCTGAAGTGTTCGGTGTCTTTAATTCTGTGGCGTGTTTGATTCTGGGGTTGCCAGATCAACGTGGTGAAAATAAACATAAACCTTTAAAAATATGTGAACCATACCATGGAGGGGGGATACTTGTGCACGTGTGTAGATTGAAGACGGTGATTATAACTGGGTTACTGGTTTGTGCTATTAGAAATCTGATTACCAGAATAAAATCTACCTCGTTGTTGAATTTCTCAATCGATTCTAGTTTCTAGATCTAGAATCGAATCGATTTCTAGATCGACGGTATGCTCTATACAGGACCGCTTGAATAGACAGATAACTGGGGGGGGAGTGGGTGAGATGGTAATAAATATAAATGGACCTAAATGTGGTGTCAAAACTAAAAACGTTAGAAACTCTGTCACACTTCTGCACGGTCAGTGCTGAGGTTTCTGAGACGTTACACAACTGATTTATAATCACTCTTTGTGACGTAGTTATTTTATATTGTGTACCTTTTCAAAACAAACAAACACCATAACTATAATACACACAAACAAGTTTCAGGTCTTGGATTTGTGTATACAAAAACTTCAGGGTTTCATGTCTCAGCAGCACCAGTTTGCCACTGTTGGACATTTTTGGGCAACTTTTAATCATTTATTTATGTTTAAGTAAAGCATATTTGATCAGGCATGATGATGTCCAATAGCAAGCTCATGCCCAGACAGTTCTTAAGTTTGACCAGTAAATAAATACAGCTTGTTTTTCACAGCTACGAACTCTTGGAGTTTGACTGAGCTTTGAGCTTTGGTAATCCTTATATCCTTCTCTTCAGGTTCTTTGCGTTTCATGAGGAAAATTGTAGGGCTGAAGGACGAGTTCTACAACCGCTACATCATGAGGAACTTCCTGTTTGAGCCAGTAGTTAAAGCGTTTCTCAACAACGGTTCCAGATACAACCTCATCAACTCGGCCATCATAGAGATGTTTGAATATGTGCGCGTGGTGAGTACGTGTTCACGCGTAGCTATTACATGGTGATGTATTACAAGTGATTTGCTGGTAGTAGATCTAGGACATAAACACTTCTCGAAACGGGTTATATTTTCTTTTATATAGTAGCCGTTTAGTGATTTTTATATTTATCCAGACTGGACATGTCTGGTTTTTTTCTGTCGTTCCGTGAGAAGCTTATAAATACACTGTTCATGTTGTTCCCATCTGGATGAGCAGCTCTGTGGTTTTACCAGCAGATGTTTCCTCACGTTGCTACCGATGCACTGCCTGATATCTGCACAGTTGATCGGGATCAGGCAGATTTCAATGTGACGGGTTGTCACCGGTGATCGGCCGATCAGTCTTATGTAACCGCTTCTGTGCCGGTCACATTTATCCTGCACTAATGTGCTAATTTCTCTTCATGTGTACAACTAAAACTGTTATTGCTCAGCCGCTCGATGGTCTGTTTATTTTCGGGTTTGTGTGTCTGTGATCTATACTGCTTATTAAAATTAGGGGAAATTATTTTTGTAATGTCCCCTACTTTTTGTGAGTGTATTTTGTATGTATTTTTATTAGTTATTAAAAGCTTACAGTAATTACACAGTAATTGTGTTTTATTGTGATTTTAGCATGAGTGTTTTTAGTGCATTCAGTGGCTTGTGTTAGTGATGTATGACTTGGTTGTTTTATGCGGCTGCCTGAGTGGAGTGAGCTGCAATTCTGCATCTTTCATTTAGGCCAGCCTTTTTTTTTAATTGCTTGTTTCATGGTTCCGCCGGCTATCCTATTTGAAGAATACAACAAAAAAAAAAAAACACCTTTTTTAAAAAAAAATATATTTTTTTTTATAATGTTTCTCAGATCCGCCGCAGCACCAATGGTTGAAATAAAAAAAAAAATATATATATTTTAGCTTTTTTCCGCCCTCCAGTGGGGAGCCAACGGTTTTCTTCTGTTCATTAAATTTTTCCCAGAAAAAAGTTCACTTTAATTGTAGGTTAAATACATTTTATTTAAATTTATTTAAATTATAAAAAAAATTATTTATTCCTCCTTCCTAGTATTGATTCCACATAGTCCTCGAGAAATTGAAAAGTGCTGAAAAATAAAGATTTATTTGTATTTTTTTTTTTTTCCTCCCTTCTCAGTAGATTCTTAATTAGGGACATCTGAGGAACAAGCAATTAAAAAAGTCTAGCCTTAAAAAAAATTAATTGACTAAGGTGAACTGTAATGTTTGTGATTTGCACTTTGTCGCTCTGGATAAGGGCTAAATACTTTACATGTAATCCTAAAGACATTTTTATCTTAAGCGTAGTCGCTTATTAAAACTGGGAGGCTCCATAAACACATTATTTTCAGTATTTTATTTAAGTTCTCTAGCAATACATCCATTTCACTAAAGTATTGTGTGAGAACTAGAGAGTTGGAAACAGATTTCCCAGCTCTGGGTGCCAGTGATTCTGGAGCTGACTGTAATCTCTCCTGGTGGAACAGCATAGAATAGATGTTCTCCACACTTCTCCTACACAACACTTGTTAATCATATGCAGTGTGAATTTAAAAGCTCCGACTGCGCGTTAAATGATCACACATCCTGCTCTGCTAAGGTTATTTCAAAATACACTGCTCACAAAAATTTTCATTATGGGATATTTCATTTTGAAGCATCTCTTATTTTTGTGAGACTTATAAATTAAATACTGTTCTGGAATTACTGTCTTTGTGAGAACTTTGTCAGTGATGCTGCAAAATAATATATGTTCTTTTTTACAAATTTTGATTTATGCAGTGTAATACACATATATATATATATATATATATATTTTTTTTTTGATTGACAGTTTGTGATCGGTGATTACAGACCGTCTGTCTAATGTCTCTCGTGGTTATGAAATGATTCCTGCAAGGCTGCAATTACTGTTTATCTGCAGCTGTGCAAACTGAACGTGTCTGCATTGACTGAAACAGAATTAGAGGGAAACACCTTCACTCCAATGACTGGTGAAGCTCTGAAAAAGCTGCCTTAGCTGAGATCATGTCAGAATGTGTGTTTGCGCAGCTGCTTCTGTGCCCCAGTATACCAAATCCAATAATGTACATTTGTGTAATTAGTCTGAAAAATCAGTTTAAGTGACACGCAGGTCCCTCGGGATGCTTTTGTTGTGCTCGTTTTGACTGTCCTTGTGCTCTCCTTTACTGTAAGAGCAGAAATTTGAGTTTGTTTTGCATTGTTTATACTTCAGATATCAAAAATGTACAAATTCTGAGCTGACTATTGTTACACCACCTACTTTTGCCTATACTGACACTTTTGTTTGTGGGTTTTGGCGAAAAACTTCCAAATGATGGGTGTCTGGAAATTCTGAAGCGTCTCGACTTAATACTGATGCCAAATTCCTGTTAATATGGCAACATATTGAATCTATTAAAGAATACACAAAATACCTATTTTGCTGTTTGTAGATGTTCTCAAATATTTAAAAATTTTGATCATTTATCTTCTTATTCTAATTATATTATGGTTTATTTATATTAAGTTAACATTTTGGACAGTAGGGAGCATTTAAGTACTCGCTCTGTACGTCTAATGGTGGTTCTCCCTGTTTGCTATGTCTCCATGTGTAGGAGGATGTGAAGTCCTTGACAGCTCATATCATAGAGAACTACTGGAAGGCTCTGGAGGATGTGGACTACGTCCAGACGTTTAAAGGCCTCAAGCTTCGGTATGAACAGCAGAGAGAAAGGCAGGACAATCCCAAACTTGACAGGTTTGTCCACAGCATAATCTGTACTGATTATGATGGACATGATAGGTTTTGATTTCCCCATAGAAAATAATGAGAATAGGCTCCTGCTATCCTGCTACATGCCTGTAGTGTCTTTGGATCGACTTGGGACTTGGGTACATCTGTGATATATACAGTTAGTTGTTTAGTTTCTGCCGTTAACAGGATTACCTTGTGTATGTTTCATCAGCATGCGCTCAATCTTACGGAACCACCGCTTTCGGCGAGATGCACGGACGTTGGAGGATGAGGAGGAGATGTGGTTTAACGACGAAGAAGATTTGGAGGACGGTGAAGCAGTGGTGCCACCGTCGGACAAAATGAAGAATGATGAAGCGCTGATGGACCCCATCAGCAAGTTCATGGAAAGAAAAAAACGTATGACATTGGTTTCCTTTTGTCTCCTTTTTTATTGAAACTGAACTACATCAGCATCCGTAGCGTCCCAATGTCAGAAAGTAGCTGCTTTAGAATAGGGGACAATGCACCGTATGAGCATTAAAAGCCTATAAAACAATTTCTAGTTCACTTGTTTTAGTTTTAACCAGCTGGTTTATTTCTACCCCGTATAGGCCGGAGTAAATTTAATAGGAATAATATTTAAAAGTAGAGAAATTGTGCTTTAGTGCTGTTGTTGTGAGCAAGCTTGTTGAAATGACTTAATATGCTGCACTTGGGGTTGGGGTCCCTTTTTTGACTTCTTTGGTATTAGTTATTGCTTAATTCAGAGTTTTTAACACATTATATTAACCCGTTTTTTTCATGATCTCTCTCTTTTGCTATCACAGTGAAAGAGTCGGAGGAGAAGGAAGTTTTGTCGGGTAAGTCCAGCTTGTCTGGACGACAGAGTCCCAGTTTTAAGTTGTCCTTTGCAAGCTCGACCAAGCCCAGTCTGTCATCGCCCCCTACGGCCTCGCTGCACCCTGGCTCACCCGGCTCTCCTGGTTCTCCTGGTTCAGGGACCAGAAACTCTCCGCCTCTGGCAGCTGTCACCACTAAGGTGAATTTCTACCTCCCAAGCTGACATTTCACAGTCAAATTTAGTAGTATCTAATGGTTAGCCATTACTCGCGTTGTGTTTTTTAAGACAATTAACTGCATGTGCTCCTCATTTACGATGGCGATGCTTTCTGAGAACCCCATCGTAAGGTAAATGTCTTGTAAACTGAAGTTGAATATACTGCTCACAAAATTCGGGGCTGTTTCAAAATGAAATGAAATATCCCCTAATGTATTTGGGCAGCGTATATACTGTGTGTGTCATAGAACAGCCTACTTTAAACTTGCTTAACTCATTACCTGCTAAATTTTTTTCTGAACATTTTTTACTTTATTTTTGTCTGCCTACATCCCATCCCATCAGTAGGCAAGTTAAAGTACCCGATCCCCAAATGGGGATCATGGTTTTTAATGGGTTAAAACAAATTAATCTACAGTTGGACAATTTTGTAATAGTGTTGAATATCACTTGTAATTTACTGAATAACATTAAAAGCAAAATACAAAATGGTAAGTCAATTTGCACTGCTGCTCAGCTAAATTAGCTGGCTGTGGCCTGAATGCAGCATTTCGTGTTGCTTGTCCAGGAGTAAAATAAAAAATCAGAATATTGTTTCTGTCTTTGTGTGTTATTGGATTTCCAATGTGAACCAAACCATAATAAACCGGGGAGCGCCTGTAGACTAAAACTTGCATAGGATTTAATGTATGCCATGATCATAATCACCTGATTCCAGATGATAAGAAACAAATTACGACTGAAAACTAAATATTTGAAATTGCAGTATTGAGACTTGCTTCAGTATTAAATGGAGATTTGAGAGACTCTGATATTTGGACTGTACAGTACACATTTGGAGTCCAGTAGTGTCTTTAAGGGGTGTACCCAGTCATGCTTGAGTTTTGAAGGATACACTGTAAAGGGCAGCTTGATTTGGGCCATCTTGCTCGAGATCTGAGATGGTGACCATGTACCGGACATAACATAAAAATAGGCCTTCTCACCCATTACTTGCTTGGGTAATCAGATATGTCATTTCCCCTTTAGTTTCTGAAATAAAAGGGTGTCCTGTGCATTTTGACTTACCCTGTATAACCATGCATGTTGATTTTTAAAGCTGCCTTGTTGACTGTTTTTGTCTCAGGGTGGGTTGGTCGGCCTGGTGGACTATCCTGATGACGATGAGGACGACGAGGACGAAGACGATTCGGATAATAAAGAGGAATGCCCTCCCCTGTCTAAAAAGTCAAAGCTGAGCTCTTAAAACACTCCCTGTCCAGTCGCCATGGTAGAGCTCTGAGGGAGCCTCGTCCACAGACTCATTACTGCGCCCATTTCAGCGCTAAGTCAGAACTTAAATTGAACCAATATGAATGAAAAAAAACAAACAAATAAATGAATGGATAAAAGACTGAATGCCGCCCCCCCCAAACACCCCTTCAGGAGTCCAGGGGGTGCCAGGTGAGAAACAAAAAAGGAGAGCAAGAAGGACAGGACAGGAGAGGAGTCCGTCTCAGAGGAAAGAGGAAAATGTCTCCATATGGAGAACACAAGTGCCAATCGGAGACAGAGAGAAAGACTTGATGTTGGGAGGGAGCGAAGTAAAGGAGACAAAACTGTGGTTTTGGACAAATGGAATGGATTTATTTCAAATAATTTCAACAAAGCTAAACGTACTGGGGGTAAAGGACTTCACATACACACTCGTGCGCACACACTCTCAAAGACTGGTGCCCCTCTGAGAGCCCCAGACTTGGACCAGGACACACTGCCCCCCCTCTCAGGGAAGGACGTCACATGACCCAAATGGGCCAGCCAATCCTGAACCACCACTCACCTTCGCTGACTCCATTTCAATTCTTTTCTCTCCTTCCTTGGTCCCTTTTTTCTGCCCTCGTCGTTCTTTCGTTTTTCTTAACGTTTTGGTTTCTGGAGCCTGACAGGATATCGGGGGTAGAGAGCAATCTGGGTTGTTTATGATGTCGTTGTTGTCCTCATGGCTCAGCGGAAGCTCTTCCTCTTTCAAAGCCAGCTGTTTCCTTTTTTCTGGTTCTGTTCTCCTCTTCCTCGCCCTTTTTTTAAATGACAAAAAGAGACCTGCCTTTAAATGTTCAGGACGTTTTCAGTCGCACTTGAACAGGTTTTTAAAACCTCATTAGGGGGAAGAGTTAGTTTTACCCTTTTTTGCCCTTTGAAACTGCAGATTTTTTGGAAAATTTGTAAGCCCATCTTGATTAAAGATTGAGTGGAACTCTTGATGTGATTTGGTTTTTTCCCCTATTTGTCTTCATGCCTCATTTTCTTTTACATGAGTGTAGTCTTAGTTGGTGGGTATGTTTGGGACCATTAAAAAGATATTTGCTGTTATATATCTCACGGGGGTCTTGGCTCCCTCAATAAAATGTTTTTTTTTGCTGGTATTATGTTAACATGGTAGATTGGTGAATAAAACAATTTTTGTTAGAAACTACAATTAACACCATTTTCATTGAGATAAGCAATAATGAAGTTACTGTGCATCTGTTCCTGCAGTATTTCCAGAGGCGTTCTATGCAAGCTTAAATCTATCAAGTTACAACTGGTCTCCAAAAAGAGCAAACAAATAAGGTATATGCAAACATTTAATGAGCAATTTAAAATATTACTTTTGCATGGCCTTTACCTTGATGTTATGATTACCTTGCTTATTTGGAGTGTTTTTCGAAACCATTTGCTCGTTGCCATTAGTTTATGTAAGCCTGTGTAACCACTCAATGTGGTCAGTGATGGGGAAGTTACTCAAAAAAAATATTCCATAATCCATTCCTTTTCCACTTAATCCTGGCCAGCATCGTGGGAAAGACAGTGTGCCAATCCACCGTAGCGGACACACCAAGATTACTTTAGAAACACCAGTTAACCTAACATGCTTGTATTTGCAATGTGGGGGAAACTGGAGTAAACCAAAACACAGAGGGAGAACATGCAAACTCCACACAAGCAGAGTTTAAATAGGAAATATCCCTTTAATTTGTGAGCAGTGTAATTACTTCAAAGTTCCCTGGATCAGGGTGATCTGTACATCCATGTAACAGGCATGTAAATTATGATTGCTTTGTTGTTTTGGGCTGTTTCATGGTAAGCTGTAAATATGCCCAGTGATGTTACTGGACATCAATTTACCTTTGAAATAGTCAAAGGATGGCTCGCTGGTCCATCGCAGGGCCCCTATGGGTTAATGGGTGTTGATGCATTTATGATAAAAGAGCATCTGTCAAAAGAAAACTGTTTACTATTCTTTAACTGACCGACAACAATTGACCGACATCTGAAATGGAGTAGTGCTGTTATTAAATCAAGGCTAACCAATTAGGGAAGGAATGGTGCATGGGACTGATTATTGTCTGTGGGGTTGTAATCCTATCCATTGCAAGGCTGAAGGACCATCCACTGACTTCTGTCCTTTCCTCTCTACTCAGAGAGCCAATTATTTCTGCATATGGCCACGAACTGGTCCAGAAGATACTGCAGAGAGGCGAGTGGTAGACCTCTGAGGCACCCAATTCCCACTTATCATCATTAAATTAAACATGTTAGTGTGGTGTTGTACATTATTCAAAGGAGATTGTTACCTAGAGCCGCATACTCAAACTTGCAGCTACTTCAGTGTATGACAGTATTAAGAATGAATGACCTTACAAGACCACTTGGTGTCGCCAGTGCTACGTTATACAGTTATAACGCTGTGTGACCCAGAGCAGCTGTTCAGGAATATCTCGCTCGCTTTGATTGAATTTTTCCTTTACTTACATGTCTGACCTCTGATGAAGGGCTTACATTTCCTAACGAGATAAAACAGCTGTTAGATTTGGCAGAGCTCCTGAAGTGTAGCTCAGGGTCCTCTGTTACTGGGCTTAAGCCAATGTTACGTGCATTATTGAATACTAAAAATATAAAAACGACTACTGCAGTGCTCTTTTGAGATCCATACAATTAGACCCCTGTAACTCAATCAGAATTTCAGTCTACCCAAGCGTTCTTATGTCACCCCACTGCTGTGTTCACTTCACTGTCTCCCTGTGGCCTGCATCAGATACAAAACCCTGATGCTGGGATCTGGTGCCAATATTGTGGAATGAACTTCCACTGAATGTCTTAACTGTCTCTCTTGCTGTCTTCAAGCAGGTACTAAAAACTCACCTCTTCAGTTAGCATTGGTAATAAAGCAGTTTGGTCTACTTGGAGGAATAGAAAGCGCTTTTGTAAATCGCTCTGGATTAGGGTGTCTGATAAATGCTAATGTAAATGGAATGTGAATGACAAAAGAAATCAGTAAATATTTGTAAAATAATGAATCTTCATTACAATTGATTGGTTAATCCAATATAACGTGGTTCTTTTAAGTTTGGTGAAAATGCCAGATTTGTTACTCAGGGTCCATAATATTTTTTTCCTCATAGGGGCCATATTCATTTTTACTAGGTCCCTGGCATTAATGCTTCACAGTCAGGCAACGAAGAACTGGAATCGCATTTGTATTTCCTCCAGTTACTCTTCTTTTCTTCTAAAGTTTTAGGTGAATTGATATCTCTCAAGTGTGCATGTTGGGCACTAGCACCATTTCACTTCATGTCCATCGTATCGAGCTGAATGACCGAGGGCTCTGCTGTTGAAGTAGTAAAGACCGGGACTAGATTAAGATTATTTCAACATACAACAATAAAAAAGGAAATGGAAAAATGTTATTCTTTTGTGATCCATTTTCCATTCATAATTAATTCTACATAATATTATTTACTGCTCACAAATAATAGGGGATATTTTTGAATGAAATAGCACATAATAAAATATCCTACTTATAATAAAATATATTTTAATATAATAAATATAAATAATATAAAATATTCCTACTTATTGTAAGCAGTGTATTTAACAATATATTTTGTGAAATATACATTAAATATATATCCTAAAATTATTATATTATAGTCTGCTCTTAGTTTGACTAAGACAGTATTTTATACAAAAAAATATATAAATATATATATTGTAAATTTTTTGGAAGCAAATGATTTGTTGAAGATTCTGTTTCCCTTCTCTCAAATTTAATCACAAGTACTTCATTAAGTCAACTGAATAGAGCCAATACATTTTTTAAATTTGTATTATTAAATGTAAAAAATGGCCCTCAGACAAAAATACTGTCATCAGTATAGTGAGCTGGAAAGAAAAGCACACAAAGTCTCAACCTTAGATGATCCAAAATAAAAGGTGTTGACAGATTGGCTACTGAACGAGAAGAGCAGAAAAAGTGTTTCGATTTTAGCCAATCAGAGTGTAGATTATATTTAGGCTTGTCGAATTAGGACTGACTTATTCTCTTTGACTCCATGAAAGATATTCAATCAGATAAAAATGTTACCTCAGACAGACGCATTGGGCTCAGCTGGTCTTGGCAAATTCAGAGTCCACCTTACACAAAGGCTGAGACACGATTGAGTCCAATTGAGTTTGAGACTGAGACCCGTCTACAATACTAGTTAAATCAGCAGGAAGATGATCCCCATATAATCTTTGTTCATGAAGGTACAGTAGAAGGCCAGTAGTGTCTGTGGATTGTGCTTGCCCAGGCTGGAGTCACCTTTAAGATTGGAACTTGGGTCACCACCGGGCCACCTGAAATGTGTTCCCCAGAAGAGCTCAGTTTATTCAGGCTATATTAGAAACTGTCTTGCTGTTTTGTACCCGCGTTTTACCCCTGCTTATCCTGGTTGGGGTGGACCCTAACGTCTAGCCTTCTGTCACCACAATCCACCCAGGCCCAAAGCCACAGGATTTTATATATCTCAGCTGGTCATTATTTACTCACAACTATTATTTTTACATCCAGAGATTTATTCCATAAAGTATTAGTTTGTAAAATCCATGTGTTTAGAAACTAATCTTGTTGAAGACCCTTGGCATCTACCCAGTCTGCTTATGGCTGGCACTGGCTCCGTATGTGAATTTACACTCCAACCTCTTTCCAATCTTCTGGATGCAATATGGCACTGATTTGGAGGCTTCTTGAGCATTTCGGCCATGACCCAGTGGGCGCCTCGCAGTCCACTCTATGATCCTGTTTAATATCGTCCGTGACAAATCATGTCAGTCGAGCACCCCATGATAGACTCATCAGCCACGGATGCCAGTCAGATCCAGGGGATGGCACAGAGAGAGGGAATGAAGCATCATACCGTGGCTGGCTGCTTTTCAAAAGGAAGGCACACAGCCAGATGAACCCTGCAATCTATGGCTCGTCGTATTTGGGTGTATGTGTTGTTTGCTGAAGTGATGGTTTGTTCTGTGTGATACCAACCTGAAGAAACTTTCTCCATTTCTATCGGCTGAACCTTGGCACTTAGCACCGTGTCCACCACACCGTATTGAACTGATGTGCAAATTTACAGACAATGTCTCAAACTGCAAATGTTTACAAACTGGGCTTGGACTCCAGTTTGAGTCACTTGGTTTGACTAACCTGATTTGAACTCTGTCTGTCAATTAAGCCTTGATATTGTCTTTAAAAATTTTTAATAGATATATAAGTAATTATTAAAGTGAACATTTTAAATAAAGATGTACCCTAAAACAAGGCTTTTCCCAATCCAAATTCCCAAGACATGTCTAGTTGGTGACTAAATTAAAATATCAGCAGTATCCAATTCTAAACTTAACTAGAATTACATTGATGAATCACAATTGATCAGTGACCCTAAATCTGTAAAAGGCTCTATATAAATAAATTAATGTATTATTGATATTTTACTTTTCTATATTACATTCTGTAATTTTCTTTGTGCTTACTCCAGTTTAGGGGGATCTGGCAGCACACAGAATCTGAACTAATCACACGTATTCAGTTATTCAGTTTAGTCCTGGATTAATCATGACCAGGAAACAAGCCCTTTTAAGAATTCTTAGCCCATTTTTAGTTACCTAAGCTGGGTTACTAAACCAGGCTAAAATGATTTATTACCTCTGTACTAATTTTAATTTAGTTCTAGACAAGACTTAAAGCTGATAATATTTCTGTTTCAAACAAAACCATGTATCTGTTTTAATAGTTTAGTCTATTTCAGATAATCAAGCTTGTAACTTTTTAACTATATGTTTTTGAACTAATGTTGAGTTAGGAAATTCTGTACTCTATTGTAAAACTAGACTCAGTTTGTATGAGCTGTGAGTGTTTTTTGTGACAGTTTTGGCCGACAATTTTGTCGTTGTTACAAAACTGAACCTCAGTGACACCAGTGACTTTCCTGAGTTCAGGAAACAGGCCATAATAAATAGTTTTAAGTCTAAGATTAGGACTTAATAGTGAATTATTAATGCTGGTTTAGTTAAGTTTGAGACTAGGTTTAATACAATATGGTTTGTCTTTTTTCAGAATCATAACTCTGGACTTAAATCCAGAATTTTAAATCATCATTGATTTTCAGTTTAGTCCTGGACTAGATTTAAGCCATGATCAGGATCTAACTCTATACGTCTTCTTTAGTCTAGAATTGGTACTCATGCTGGGTTGGGAAACCAGCTCTTAATGGTTTATTATCATTGATATTTCAGTTTAGTCCTGAACTAGACTCAGCATGTGTCTATTGTACACTGCTGGCAATGGAAAAAGCCCTCTTAATGGGTAGGTGTATTTCAGCTCTTTAGTAGTATATAACCACCTGCAGTAAGCTATAGTTTGAAACTGTAGCCTGTAATTTTGTAGTATGTATAATAGCCTATTGACAAAGAGCATTAACGTCACACTAAGTTGTAGCTGAAAGCGTGTAGGTTTTTAAAATTGCAGTATTCAATAAGATATCACAGCACCTCTAATCTCTGTGCACTGCACCTGTGTGATTACCATGGCTAATAATTTCAACAGGAGAGAAGAATGGAAACCCTGAATCGAAACTCACTTATAATAGCCGTCTAAGGGTGCTTGCTGGGGCAGGCAGCCTTTCTGTAGTGGAACGCTTTCATGAGGTCTTCAGTCAAATAGGATTTGTAAGTGGGGCTCTATATTTCTACAGTTTATTCTTTCAGCAGTGGGACTATGTCTTCAGGAAGTTTGTAGCAACCAATTGAATTTGTTGTTGCGGGTCTGATTGCATGTGAAGATCACAGAACCTTTACTGCAATGCTGCAGGGTTTGTAATTGCGTTAAAGAGTGGATAACAACCGCTTTGAAAGAGAGTCTCAATTTTTTTCTAGTGATTAAAGCTTTATTGTCAGTTGTGTGATGGTTGCAGTTTTGAAATCGTGTTGTGTAGTCGTATATTTTACACTCATGTCATAATGTTATGACTCGAGTAAATGGAAAATGGATTTTTGCTTAAGGAGATTTCCATTCCTTGCTCAGTACTGGGAAGCATGTCAGTTCTTGCCCTGCTGGATTACACTAGGTGGATGGAGATTAGGCTAAAAATGCTGAACTCGTCCATTGACAAAACCTATATGCTGGCTTCGTTCCATAATTTCAGGGATGATAAAACCTCCATAAGATCACTGCAAACAATCCAAACCCACACTCAGTCAACATAGCAAATACATGTATATTAATTCTAACAAAGAAGCAGCTGCTTTCAGTGTATATGTTTGTAGGAACATGTATGAAGCGAAAGGAAAGGACTATTCATTAAACAGAATTGGTACTGATAGTGATAGAGATTTACCACAATTCACATCCATTTTTAGGTCCTTTGGATTTTCATTCATTTAATTTTATATTTGAGTGTCTCTGTGAGTCCAGAGTTTGTCCCCAAATCACACTTATGGGAATACACCTTAGATCAAATAAGGGAAATTCAGAGATGCCAATCCATCAAAAGGATTTCATCTAAATGACAAACCTTGTATAAAAAAGAGAAAAAGAAACCATGAAAGTAATATACCGTGATGGCCAAAAGTCTAAGAGCACTTTTAGTATCCCATGGAGGATGGGTCCCCTGTTGAGTCTTGGTCCTCCCAAGGTTTCTTCCTACCATTTTAGGGAGTTTTTCCT
>JAVSBV010000065.1:5674027-5691327 GCA_033117975.1 Parotocinclus spilosoma | reverse complement strand
AGATGTACATGCTAGTTACAGAGGTGTAGATGCTAACTGAGGAGATGTACATGCTAGTTACAGAGGTGTAGATGCTAACTGAGGAGATGTACATGCTAGTTACAGAGGTGTAGATGCTAACTGAGGAGATGTACATGCTAGTTACAGAGGTGTAGATGCTAGTTACAGAGGTGTAGATGCTAGTTACAGAGGTGTAGATGCTAACTTAAGGTCTTCAGTCAGTTTCCAGTCACTGTTTTTGCTGTTAGAGGTCTAGATGTATTTTCAGAATTTAGAAGGAAGTTTTAGTTAAATAATAATAGTTAAATAAAATAATAAATTAATTAAATTAAATTAAATTAAATTCAAGCAAGAGTGAATACTAAAAGAATATCGACCACAACAATGTAGCTTAAATGTTCTTTAAATCAGTTTATGTAGCTTCTTGTGAAAGCAGTTTGCTCCAAGTGTGTTTCAACGCACAAAATAGTGTTTTTTTCATCTCATTTGTTTTTGTTCAGTTAGTTTATTTAGCTCAGCTGAAACGCTTCACATTCTCTTGGCTGCAAGGTAAACCTATAATTATGTCGTTATGTAAGCTAACGAATGTGGAAAATGGTCTTGTTCAATCTTTGTGGTTAGATGATTATCTAATAAAGCTTGATGGATTCATGGTTGCAGAAACAACTCAGACGCCTGCAAGGTGCTAAAGGATGGAAGCTTATAGGCTGAGGTGGTTGTGTAGCTCAAGGTTTGGGTGTGTTCTGGGTTCTACACAATTTGAAAGTGTTTGGACCGAGCATTAAGCTCAGAAAGGAGGTTGAAGGACAAAAATACCACAGTGCTAAGACCATCACATGCTAAGCTTTGCTCCACACAATAACCTGGAGATGTTCTAGTGCAGTCTGTCAGTGAGCATGTTTGTTTCTGCATCTTGTATCTAAATGTTTTTCCAACAGAATAATATCTGCATTCCATACGGAATCTATTGTTTGTTCCAGACTGCGACACTGACGTGTTGTGAGAGCCTGTATAGTGATGGTCTCGTTGCTCAGAGGTCACCAGGGACAAGAGCCATGCCGAAAAACGTCCTGCCGACACAGCGCTTTTCGAGTTAGTGGGCGAGAGACATGGGGAAACAGTGAGAGAGAGAGAGAGAGAGAGAGAGAGAGAGAGAGAGAGAGTACATCAGACCTGGGTGTGTGCCAGGTGGTGGATTCAATAGGAGCTGACGGTGACAAAAGTGCAAAAGCAAATGCAGCATTCTGCTGACAGTATGGGTTTGGGCAATTCCTCTTCAGAATGACCGACCCATCAATACTACACACACAGCACTTGCCAATAGATGAATAATCAATAGATGTCTTTACTGAAGAGAAACTAGAAGTGGCAGGATGGAATGGAAGAGGTTATTTAAGGTATTTAATTGTAGTATTTAAGAAGGTGTATTTTACATTCAGATTCTGTTCAAGAAGGTGCAGGAGAGAAAACGAGGAAAACCAGCATGACCTTATATTGTCTCCTATTTGTACAGTCTTAAGAAAAACACTCACTCTGCCAGATCTTGCTTTGTCTCTTTCATAAATGATAATACATTCAAAAATATATTTTTTAAAAATGAGATCTAGAAATGTGCCCACATGTTTGCCCAGAAATGCATTGTAATGGGGGAGTCGCCCCTGGTCTGATGCTCAGGACATACCCAGTTCCTGAGACCAGGACAGCCCAAATGAGCTGATTCTGTGGGATACCCACAGAGTTTGGTTCCGAATGTGTGTTTCCCGTCAGATGTTGCTCTCCTGGCATTGTAAAGCTTGGTTATCACTCGTGTGTGTTTCTAGATGTGCATAAGAGGAAGTCGTAATTCCTGTTATACTCAGTCAATCAGTAAAATGAGTCATATCAACCATATTACGCACAGCACTTACCGGCGGATCAAACTGTATTTTATGTTTAGTCATTTTAACAGACGCTTTTATCCAGAGTAATTGACAAGAAAATCCGTTTTACATTTAAAATCAAGCTACTGTGGTTTCAGGAACTTGTTAAAGGGTTAAACCACAGTGGTAGCTTCACAGTGGTGGTGGTGGTGGTGGTGGGGTTCAACTGGGACTGCTCCACCACCACAGTCTCATAACAGTGACAGAGCACTGAATAATTAAAGGCCAGGTTTGTACTCCATTTTACTGCCTATGGCAACATTATGGCTTCATTTTCAACTTGTATTGACTGAATAATTAAATATATGCCATGATATTAACTTGCTACCATATAGGTGTTTACAATTTAATTTCGAAGTCAGTGATAGTTAATTAGGTGAGCTATGTAAACTGTGTGGAAGGTTGCTAAATAAGACTTCTGTGCACAATTGAGCAGACTTGGCTTAAGGCTGTGACAGTAAACTATTTCTGTTCATTTTACCGCAAATCACCAAAATGTCAGCTGCCTCGGGATTTGACTACCTCAAATGACAGATGTGATATATAGTGCTTCCGTGAAACTGCTACTTTAGGAATTTGGTAGTAGGGAAGGTAATGTACTATTTAAAAATGTACAATTATTATTATTGTTATTAGTAGTAGTAAAAGTAGCTCAGCTTACTAATTTACTAATAGGAAACCTAACTGTACTGAAAATTCCCTTGGCACAGGCAGAGGTACAAAGATTGACACTTCCAGAAGTTTGCTCTTTCCAGAAAGCCAAATTTAATAATCTTTAAAACAAATCTTTAAAAAAATTTTTTACATTGTCCATTTCATTTTGAGGTGAACTACAATAGTATTATACATATAACATAGTTAACATTTTCAAGCTAAGATTGTTAGTGTTGTTAATGGTCTGATAAACTAGCCCATCACTGCAAGGATCAGGGTTGCACAGGAGGGCAAGGGACCAAGGGTGAATAGAAGCCCAACACAATGAAATAGGCTCAGAACTTCATGGGGAATGCCTGTTTAACCAGAACCTCCACCATCTAGTTGTACTCGAGAGAATCAGAAATATTTTGCTACAAGCCAGAGGCCAGGGATACACCAGGAACATGGAGCCTTAGCTTGAATCAGAAAAGATCGATTTAGCCATCGAGTTAGAGTCATTCCACCAGTACTGGAGGGTCATCCTAGTCATGGCAGAGCAATGAACAAGAATTGAGGTTCTGGTTGAGATATGCAATGATAGTGATTAGTCCACCCAGAGAGCTGCCCTGGTCCAGGCAAGCCATTGCAGATATAAGTGGAAGATTGACAACAGGACAAGTCAAGCACATCCACTATCGGCAGCCAGACTGGAATTCAAGGGTATATTTCACTCCATGATGGAGTTGGAGCAGTAGCTGGACAAGCCACCACAAGGGTGATCCACCACTCTGGAGTGCTTGGACAAAGAGAATGTATCCTCCCCATCTCAGCAGGCATCCATGCATGACTGGTGAGAAAGGACATAATCAGTGATATCTGGGTTTCTGAGCTCTGTTTCAGTTAGGTTATTTGTATTTGCACAAAATGTCAGGACGTTGCATTGAAATGCTTGTGTTAAGGCACAGATAGTCACTCTCTAGAGAAGTTATACACAGAATAAACACTCTGGTGAAGAAAAAGGAGCATGGCAACAGAAAACCTTGGTAGCCATTGGGATTCCCACCATATGACAGTTGGCAGCTGGGAGCTGGTTCTGTGAATCTTGAGACCTGGTGAGAGCCAAAGAGGTAAGGTACTGTTCCAGGACAGAAAACCGTTCGTTGATGTCCGAGCAGCCGGCAGCCGTCCGTAAGTTGTGCACGGCTGGGCTGTCTCTGTCAACAGTGGTGACAGCAGTGAAGCTTAATGTCACAACCAGCCAAGAATGAAAATCTTCCTTATCTCATGAAGCAGTATAGCCCATCTGGAGGCAGACGTCCTGTTCAGAAGTCCTAGAACTGGCACAATAATTTTTGCAAACTGCCCATAACTCTGGAATAGATTACATTAGGATATACCTTAAGACTACAGACTCTGTATTTGATTAAAAGTAGAAATAAAAAATGTGCCCAATGAGCCGTCTTTACCCAGCAATATCTCTGACACTGATCCTTCATGTAACTAATCCTTGTCATGTTGACACAGCAGAGTTCTGGTTTCTCAGCTGCCCACGCTAGTAATTCACTAGTTCACTGCTCAGACTCGAAAAATAAAATGAAGCGCTTCATTTGTGTCTTGAAAATGAACGGAACTGAGCAAAACAACGACAACAAACGTAAGAGAAACAGACTCTTCCTTACTCTGTATGTCATAGGCTGCCAGTCTAAATTTCCCAGAACTAAGACTTTCCAACCCATACACAGGGAAACGTGTTTTATATTTTGCCATTCTTCTAGTGGCTTGAACCAGACATGCCTGAGGAAACCAAGCCATTAAACGACCACTTTGACAGTTCTCTGGCATGCTGTCATAATAACCAACTGGTGTATAACCTTCAGAAACTTCACTCAGGACCGTCTGTTCACTGCGGGGTGGGGGGTGTTTGAGGGGGCTGGGGGGGATTAAGGGTTCACGCTGTAACATGTAGGCAACACGTTACAGCACAGCGATTACGTTTTTCCGTAACAAAGGAACACAATTTAAATTCTAGTAATCAATTTACAGATACTCATGAATTAAAACGTAATTATTTACATTCTGCCTTTATATTAAAAATGAGGGGAGATTTTAAAACGAATATGAAAAGAATCAGACAAGAACTGCTGGATAATCTGATCCTGTCCATGCCCCATCACTGTTAGTGTGTTTTAGCACTCTTGGGTGACCATACACTCTACTAAACAGTCAATGTGGGGCACTCTGGTCCAGTTTAACATACTGTTTACCCTCATGAATATATCACTTACCATAATTGATCATTATTTACATTATCAAACAACTTTCTTTGACTTTTCTTTTGCTTTTCTGATGATCTTGTTTAATGAAATAAAATCAAATACTTCTCATTTTTGTGAGCAGTGTATTAGAGGAAATTCCTCTACATTATGGGTTGTTCCTTTGACTTTGTAGTTGGTGCAGATTAATCTGAGTTTTAGAATGTAACTCAGAAATAATGAGCAATGGGATTCATTTTTCCAGCATGTAATGAGTAAACGACTCCTCATTACATTTAAAACGAATTAGAGAATTAGTCGTTTGTAATGAACACTTTCGCACCAGTTAGGGACTAATTTGGCAGGAAATACCCCCTGTGGAGCTCCCCTGAGAACTCCAGGATCTACAGGGCCTTTTTTGGGTTGGCTTTCACACCACCAGCAGGAACGTTAAAGGGAAGCTAAAGTGATGTAAATAATATTCAACATGAAGTTGAAACATCGAGTACCACCTCTGTTTTGGTTATAAGCTCATCAAAACCTCCAATTTGTTATTTTTATGGGTACAGATGTACAAGTGTTCAACACTTACAATGTGGATACATTCTGCCTAATAATGAATTTATAGTAAACTGAGGTGTTTCATAAATATTGTATATATCATAGAGAGTCAAGTCAGATTTATTTATTTAGCACTTTTTACAATGAAGCATTGTCTCAAAGCAGCTTTATAACATTATATCATTTTAAAAGGCCAAACCAAAAATTGAGCAAGCCTAGGATTGGAATGTAATTATAAACATAAATAGTTTTTTGTTAGAATTTGGGGAAAAAACAATTCAAACAAACTGCTGGATATTTAATTGTTTAAGTGAAGAGGATCCACT
This sequence comes from Parotocinclus spilosoma, assembly GCA_033117975.1. Taxonomy (NCBI): domain Eukaryota; kingdom Metazoa; phylum Chordata; class Actinopteri; order Siluriformes; family Loricariidae; genus Parotocinclus; species Parotocinclus spilosoma. The sequence goes on along the minus strand of JAVSBV010000065.1, from coordinate 5,685,633 downwards.
GTATATGCTTGTATAAATCTGATTACTGAGATTAAATTACTGAGCTCCACACTGTGCACCAATATAAATAATTTAGCACTGCTTTATCATCTTTTTGAAGCCTTAATCTGTAAACAATACTGTATTGCACTTCTGGTTAGATGTACTTGATTGTCTTTGTAGTCATAATCTGCACAAATCCAACTATCTTTATCAGTTTCTAATTTTTTATGTAATTTATGTAATTTTTATCCAGAGCGACTTACAATTCATATAGTCTTACAGTCCAAGCAATTGTGGTCTAAGGGCCTTGCTCAGGGATTTGAACCCACCTATACCTGCTGGTTCTTAATCCAGTACCTTAATCACAATCCCTAACTAGATTCCTGGAATGTATAACACTTGAATAATCAGATAGCTGCAGAAATATGACTATTATTAGATTATTAAGCGCATGTAATCACACTTAATGGGCATAGTTCCTTTTAGATTGAATGGTTCATAGTGCAAACAGTAAAGTCTGGGTGATGAATAATGGCCTGTAGATGTTTTCCATTGTTTGGACTGGGCACCTCAGTCTTAATAACACATTACAAAAGAAAAGTTTTACAAGGTTGTGTTAGCAGTATGGTGGAACCCATTTTCCTTTCCATAAAAAAAATGACAGCATTGGTTGTCCAACCATCCTACCCGCTTCAACCCTATCCAGTCCATCGATGTCTATGAGCAGGCCTTACTATTGCTCTTGTGCCCTTATTGTCCAGTCACAAATCCTAGTGGACAAGCCATCCAAATAGAGTTAAGGGCTGTTTTGGGATGTTCAACATGCTCTGATCATCCACAACTATTGTAAAGATAGTGTTTAAGCATCGTTAATATTGTTACCCAAACAGAAATGTGCCTCACTGTGATAAAAAGCCCAGACTACACACTCAACTATGTCCTAATATCTGTCATTGCACAAACCTGGCAGTCGGTTTCCTGCCATTCAAAAACAAGGATCTAATCTCTTTTCGCAGAATGAGCATTTATCTCCAGCACACACATTCTCACAGCAGTCACACTGGTCTCTCCAGGAGGAGACAGATTTTAGTCTGGTGTGCCAGTCCTCGCTGCAGAAATCCAACTGTCATCTGTCGTCTGGTCAGCATGAGTCTGGCATATCTGCATGCCACCATCGTCGCTAAGAGAAAGGAAAGTTTGGAGGGCACGATCAGGGCGATCTGTAACCGCCATGTGGCCTGTCTGCTGGTAAATTCAGTCACGTTTGAGGTGTGTGTGTGTACTTAGATGTGAAACAGGATGCCATCACACCATTTCTGAAGTCAGACTGCTTATCTGTCATCTCTGGGCCATATATCAGTCCTCACGTCACTAGATCACCTTCCTGATTTAATTTCAGCTTGCCAGCTTGATTGTTTTATCGCCAACTGTCTCCCTTCAATCCAAATCCCCTTCAGTGTCCAGTATAAGTAGGAGAACACTGGGAAAGTATGGAACATGCAAATAAAATATGCATTGTTTCTCACATTTGCTGTGACTTTATTACAGACAGTATGAACCCGTAATATTTCATGTTTTGTCTGGTCAAATGCATTTGTTAAGAAACATCCATTCCTGCATTTTAGGGCTTTTTTTTTTTTAAAAGTTGCACGGTAAAGCATTTAACAATTATAATGTTGGCAGTCCTGTTCACAACACTCATGTTGTGATGTGTATTAACAAATGAAATGACCAGAAAATAACATAAAATATCTCATGTTCATTCAGTCTGCAGTTAAATAGAAGTCACTGTCCCAGACATCCCAAGTTCTTCTAATTTGGGGCTGAAACTGGGTTTTGGAAATGAATGTAAGAATTAATAAATATTACAACCATATGCCAAAGTATGGGCCAATTTTGGTCAAATTAAAATGAAATTTGAAAACGAAATGTATTTTCTAAAACGACAATAAGTTAGCACAGGCTGTGCAGGTCACTGACTTAATTCTAATTCATTTCTGTTTTTCTGCGTTAATAAACCAGTAAGTCAAATGCTCAAATGTGAGCCATTGTCCTGCAGTCCACTACCATCCAGTGATCTCTGAGGAAAGGCACACATTTTTTAAATAATCATTTTGAAAACAACAACAAATAGGACCAGCTATAAAATAACATTTAGAGAAACTAAAATCTCAATCTTTTTCTCCCTTTTCACATCTAGGTCTCTGGAGAAGGTGATTATGTGAATAACAGGCTGTTGGTTCCAGACCGTCAATCAAATTCAAGCTCTAGAATTTGTAGGTGTGTGTGTGTGTGTGTGTGTGTGTGTATATGTGTGTGTGGTGTGGTTGAGCATGCAGAGGGAGGTTGACCATGTTGTTCTTGGGCACTGGAGGTTTTCAAGGAGTCCTGCGGTCTGGAAGAAAGAAGCTTACATGCCTGTGATCTGTCAGGCAGAAAGATAGAGATGGTGAGAGAGAGGAAAGGCCCAGAAATGGATAGCATAGTGTGAGAGTGAACGAGCTAACCGATCGGGCGACAGTAGGGCGCGGAGATGAGCACTTCATGCCAGGGAAAGGGAAACAGCGGGAGTCATCGGGAGAGACAGCGAAAAATGGATGAGGCCAGGGCGCACCCCATGGATTGAGACGTATCCCACATTGCCACGCTCTCCATGGACCCAGCGGGGACTTGATGTGGTGCTGTCCACGGCACAAAGGAGCTGCCAAGGGGGCTCTAGTCCCTGCCTGCCATGGTTGCTCGGAAACGGGCATTCAGGGTTGGCACGCCGGTCCCATGTCTGCGATGCGCCCTCGGACTTGTGCCGTTTGATCCTCACTGGAGGGGAGCAATCGACTCTTGCGCTATTTACACCAGCTGGCTTATGCACTTTTTATTCTATAGTGCATTGTGTTTTTGATTACACTTGTGTATCTCTGTAATTGTTGTGGTTATTGTGTGCTATTAGATGGGAATGTGACTGTGCAGGCTTTTGCCCGACAGAACACTCATCCCTCCATCATTCAGCAGGGAGATCCCTCTCTCATTCCATCTAACCCCAGCTCCATCCTCACATCCCTCATTTCTCCTCCTAAACCCTCCCTGGCGGTTGCCCTACCCAACCCCCATCATACCTTGTCTGGTGTAATCAGTGATCAGTCTGGTCTGCTTTAATGGTAGCGATCTGAACTAGTTGGAGATAAAAGGGTGTTCAAGGGGGGAAAGTCAATCCCCCTTTAAATTTATAACCATTTCCTCTTTGGGGATGCAGCAGCAAACTTGGCGAAAGCTGTAGGTCATCATTCGTGATGATACCAGTATGGTCTACAAGAATGTATATCAATACACTTTTTACAGATATTGTATGTTAATGTTTCTCCGGCTGTTTCACATGATATAAATTCATAAGTATAAGTGTATCCTAAACGTAACCTTAAAGCATTACCCAAACCACAACAACAAACCAACAATTTCATTCTATTCCTTCTTCTGATTCTGGAGGTAGACTATAGTACAAAAAAACGTTTTGATATAGTGTAGGGTCCAAAGTACGACTAAGGTTTGTTCACTTTTATGAACAAGGTTTTACCAATTGTAATAAATCATAATAGATATAAATATCTGTATTTTAACTACAATCAACGCTACAGATCCACAAGCAAAGGCGGGAGTTTAAGAACAGAAATCAAGCTTCCTTGTATTTGTATTTTGGGTGACAAGTAACTACGTTAACTCACATTTGGACTACAGACTGTTCTAGGTTGATGTGTTCAAGTTACTCACTAAGGAACTTACTCATGAGTTTCAGCTTATTATTTGTAGTAAGCTCTAAATGGTTTTTATATGTGCCTGTTCTATTGTAAGTAGTACTACTTTGTTTTGTCCTCCCACTACCAGTACATTCTCTAAGACCTAAAGCTTTAAAAACTGGATCACCATTTCTTGTTGAGTCTCTGACTGAACTTCCATGTTATTCGTAAAAGTGTCGAGCCGTGCGTTCTTGGCTCCTGATCCACACACAACACATTCCAAATAAAAATATTTATTTGGATCAGTAACTAGAGCATTTATGTACTGTTATGATAAAAAGAAAGTTCAGAAATCAATAATACGTATGTCTTATACTTTTCATTATTATATTATATACATCACCTAATCAGTACCTCATTAAGGAGACTCGTGTGTTTGTGTTGGAATTCATCTGGATACCGGAATTAATTTTGGAAAATGTAAAAATTTGAGTGGTCTCTCAATTTTTGCAGAACTGTATTTTATTTTATATATACAATAACATTAAGGTTCAAATGAAACTATTTCCACAGTAGCTATTAACTCCTTCTTTTAACAGCATAAAGTTTTAATTTGTGCAAATCTATCGATCACCGCTTCGTTAAACTCAGGAATACCATGAGTCCAACAAAAAAAGCCTTATACAGTTTGATGCAGTTAACATGCTGCCTGCAATACTCGGAAGTGAGTGTAATCTTTGCGACGTAACAATACTGTCTGGAGCTCTGGGGTGAATGGCTTTGGGGGAAATCCTGCCCCACTGGGCTGCATTTACAAAGAAGCATTTAATTAATAGAAAATAATATTTAAACAACAGGTAAGTCAATAAACCATGGTATTAAGATACTATTGGTCTATGCTTTGAAGAGGATGAATATTTTGATGGGACTTTCCTTATGAAGCAGCTGCATCTGGTTTTAACTCTGGTTTTCCTGGTCAGGGTCATAGGGTCTCCCATCATCCCTGGAGAACTCGGGACTCAGACATAGGCATGTCCAGAATGGGACACCAGTATGACTTTTTAGGAAGCCTGTTCTGCGAAATAAAGCATCCAATTCTGTTCGGCTTGAATGTGAACTTGGACCAGCAAACACAGTATTTGAAGATCCTGTTGAAGAGTCCAGCATTAGCCTGAGAAGTCTATAGTGAGTGTTGCATCTAAAGGACAGATTTGTTCCATGCTACATTAGAACCCGACCTCACAATGTTGCAATCTAGTGGGAAGTCCTTTAAGAAGAACAAAGGCTGTAGTGGTAAGTTTGGGGTGAACTGCATACTAATACAATGTTTTGGATGGACTTATTTGGATGTCCACAAACATTTTGTTTATATATCGTAGGCGTGTATAGGATCGGGGCTGAGTAGGTGCCTCTGTCGCAGTGCTGGGACATGATAGCTCAGGCTGCTTTCCCCTCCCACAGATAATGTGAATCATATTTGCACGCTGTACCCAACTCGACCGTTAATGCAGTGCCGGCAATAGAACCCGGATCCCTGAGGTTATGGGTTGGGGAGCCACACCAGAATCACTTTAGTATCTTTGATTTACATTTACTTGAAGACTAATGTGAATGATAAATGTAGGGTAAAGATGAATGTAGGGTCATTTTCATTGATTTGTAGTACAGTAATTCATCATGTCCGGGGCTCTTATCATCGTCTCTCTCACCATCATTATCATATCTGTAAATAATATTTAGAATGATTTATCCCTCACTCGTTTCCTGTTTGCCTCTATTCGTGAACGTTTCTTCACGTGTGAGTGATCACGTTAGCATTTGAGGGCTTGTTTCTGGCCACACAGACAGACAGACAGAGAGACAGAGAGATAGAGAGACATGCAGACAGATAGGTGGTAAATCAACACTCGTCCAAAAAGAAAGTGATGAATAAAGGATGAGCTGATGAAAGGCGCAGTGGAGACAGGCGGCATGCTCTTTTAATGCATGCAGAGTCATTGACTCATCCAATTACCACATTAGCCACACACAATCCTAACTCAGATCACACCAACTACCGGGTGCCAACCAACATGGCAGGGGCTTAAAAACTCATGTTTGTGAGAACGAGAGATTCAACTCTCAAAAAGAGATCAACTCTTGTAGGCTTTCTATATTATTGGATTTGCTTTCATTCAGCCACAACAGCAATGCGACCTTCAGCAAGCTGTCTCCACCAAGTTCTTTAGAACGTGACTATTGGAAAAGTCTTGAATATTTAACCCCTCTTCATGCAAAAAGTCATATCCATCTGTACATCCAGTCAAAACAAACCAATGATATTATCTATTGGCAATTGGCATGCAAAAAAAATGCCGAAGCCAGACTACTGAGTCAGAGCATCTCTAAAATGTCAAGTCTTGTGAGGTGCTCACAGTCAGCAGTGGTTCGAGGAGGGACAAACCATGAAGTGGAGAACCAACAGCAGCATGGTCTTCACAGGACAAATTCTGGTGATCTTGTGAAGTGTCTCAGTCATGAAATCAAAATACATTCCAGACACTCCTGACATTTTTATTGTTTAAATGCTGCTTTCACGGACAATTTGGGAGACATTCTTGCGTTTAAACAAAGAACGTGCTGCATGCTTCAGATTCAGTTTATTTGACAAATATAAATTTGTAGCAGGTACAAACATAGCGAAATGAGAAGTGACTGTTCCATACACTATGCAAGTATTTATATTCCAATTTATAATTAGAGTTTACACTTAACTTATAAATGTTAACAAATATAGTTACAGAGAATAAAGTATATGATTTTAGATAGGCATTAAAAAAGAAACCAGTGCAAATGGTGCGTGATATAAAACAATATGAAGTGGGTGTGTCTGTGTTCTGAGCAAAATGATTCATATGAGTTAAGTGTTTAATGTCCGAATAACCCGAGGGTAAAAATTCCTCCTCTCTCTGTCCTGGCCCTGATGAAGCGGAGACGTTTCCCTGAGGGTAGCCATTCAAACAGATAATGGTTTGGGCGGTGAATGTCCTTAATAATCTGTTTGCCTGACGCCCTGCACCGCCTGAAGTAAATATCCTGAAGTTTTGGCAGTGGAATCCTGGTGATGCTCTCAGAGCATTGAATCACTCTTTTTGGAGGTCTTTTTTTGTCCTGGGAACTCCAATTTCCAAACCAGGCAGTGATGCTCCTGGAAAAAACAGAGTCTATGATTAGACTTGAATCATCTGGGATCCACTGATCTGATAGTGCCATGCTGGAATCACTGAGCTTCTCTGTATGTCACTTTCTACTGTTTTTGATGACTGTGTAGATTTGTGCTTGCTCTCATAAATGTTTAGCTCCGACTGTGACTGAACCCACTGATTTAAAAAGGTGATAACTTATTTTTAGTCATATACACAGTAATGTAAGTTCTTCTTTAATTGATCATTCAGGACTATATTTACTGTGTTTGAATCCAGGTGTGGTATCAATAATGATAGTTATGGGAAGCATAGGGCTATATGTTAGTGATGATAATAATGATGATGATAATGTGTGTGTGTGTGTGTGTGTTTGAAGTCGACCCCTCAGGCAGCTTGGCTAGTTATGTAACTCTAGATTTGCATGTGAAGGGAAGACAGTTCGTTTTTCATGCCAAACTGGGTGTGAAGCGAGCCCCTCGTCCTCCCGTTGTTTCGCAGAGGGATGCTGAGAGACTGACAGGAGGAGAAAACATGAAAGGCTTTAAGTGAGAATTCATTAATAATTCACAGCAGTCAGTGTGCCACATCACAACTTATGACAAACCTGTTTAGTATATGAAAAGTCTAAAAGAAAAAAAATCACCACGCTGTACTGCATGGCCTCTTGAGTAACACTTAAGGGTCATATTTAGGTGTTGGCTAACAAACACCAAACACCTTGAAATATGACTAATATTTACTATATATCGTGCAATATATTGTATACAATAGACTATACATAGTATATACAGTCAAATCCGGTTAATGGGACCACATCGGGACGCAATCGTTTTGGTCCTAATAACCTAGTTCGATTAAACGAACATGCCCTTTGTTACAAGAAGTGTTATGTAACATATTAAGTGTTTATTAAACCTTTATTGTACGATTTACACGTATAGTGAACGTACAAACAAGAACTGCTGTTGCTTACGAACTTTGTTCATTAAAAAATAAATTTGCAACCAAGTTTTTGGAAACGATCTACAACACAATGTATAGGTACTCAGCATGCGAAGCATAATACTGTAAAAAACAAGTTCTTACTAAATTCCCGTCAACGTTTGAAGAACTTATCCAGTGTGATCTGACGCGTTCGCTTGACGGACTGCACTTTAACAAAATGAAGAAAGTGGTGGGTGTGGTCACCTCCCGCTGGTTTTGCTCTTGTCAACACAACTTTTTAGATTTCCTGACCTTTGATAAAAGCATACATTCTCCCAGGATCCTAAAAATCCTCTCATAAATCGCTGATCTGCTTTTGCTGTGACTAAGTGGCGACTGGTGGCTTCTTTTTTGTAGTAAATGGATATTTTAGGCAAAGACCTGTAGTGGGCAGTAGAGGGCTGCGGAGAAACTCGGGAGTAGCGATGCCAGAGACGAAGAGTTTCTTCATGGATATTACATACTGTACACGTTCTTTGGTCCGTATAAGCGGAAATTTGGTCCAAATAAGCGAAAAACATTACACGTATATAATAGGATTTGTTTCGGTACTTTAGGATTTGGTTCGAATTAGCGGCTGGTCCCAGTAACCGGTGGTCCAATTAACCGGAGTTGACTGTACTTATTTAGTTTCTCTGGTCAGGTTAACAGCGGCTCTCTGAAGAACCCAGGACAGTCCGGGGTCACTGCTGTTAGCGCTAGGAAACGGCCTCTCTAACCTCAGGCACATGCCTGTACTTTATGTCTGACCTGGCTGGGGGATTCCTCCGGGATCCCTGCGGTGATGGGTTTAGCCCACTGTACCACCTGAGCACCTCTACAAAAAATATTGACATATTCAAATATCTGATTTCAGTTAACACTAGGACAAGATTGCAAATAATATAACAACCATACTAATGAAAGCAAAAAAAATTGTCTGGTTTTAATGGGACAAACTAACAGACACACTGGTTTAATTATCCTATCGGAATCATGCGCTTTTCTAAGCCAACTTGATGTCAAGTCCTTGCTGAATCAGCAGCGGGATCTTAGTGGAGTAGGTCTTTGGATCCAAGCAGAGTCAGCTGTGGGTTCATATTGGAGTTGACTGACTTTTAAGCACCCCCCCTGCCCAATCGACTGGACTTCCAAGCAGAATTAGCAGGGGGATCCTAAACGGCAGTCAACTTCAGTAGGAATCCACGGCTGACTCCGCTAGGAAGCGAAAGCAGGTTGCAGGAATCCTAGAGGTATCAGCAGGTGGTTCCTCGTAGAGTCGGCAAGGGGGGCCAAGCTGAGTTGGCATGGGGAGCGTCAGCCAGCCAGTGGTTCTTAGTGTGTTAGTCGGGGGTTCCTATCAGAGTTGGATGCTTTTCCTACTGGTGTCCACCGGGATTTTTTGGACACTTTTTGACAGAAGTGGACTGGAGTTCTTATCAGAGTTGGCAGGGGGTCCTAGTGGAGCTTGCCGGTGGTTCCTAGGCGTGTCCCACCAGAGTGAGCCACTGTTAATAGTGTAGTAGTTGGGTTTGTAGTTCCAAGCACTGTGTAAGTTTTGGTTCTGGGTTCAGTACTGACACGCCGTAACTTCTCTTGGTACATTGGTGTTTGTAACCAAGTTGCTTGCTGGTTTTTGTGACCTACTGACCTTACACACATTTTGTGTGATGGCTCACAAAAAACACCTTCCGGAAGGTTTTTATTAAGCCTGTGCCTGGAACTGATTGCTGTTCTTGTTGGCTGACAGACTTTGATGTTGTCTTTTACTGTTGTAGCCCAATCAGCTCAAGGACTTGACACCTTCAGACCGTGCTTTGTTTGCCTTTTGTGCACAAAAGTACCACTTTACGGAGATTTTGATAAGAGAAATGAATGCCTAGACATAAAGGTGGAAGAGTTGTGCGTCAAAGGAAAAACGGTTTTAAAGCAAGACTGTCTTTTATATGTGATTTATTCGTAATATCCTTAGTAATAACACAGCGTAAAACTGCAGCGCTTGGTTAGTTATAGCATAATCACCTGTTATATCCTAATGATGCTTCAGACGATATTTAGTAACGTGTTCATGTTAATGGTAAAGAGAAGATCCGAGGTGACCTTTGAAATCGGCATTAAATTCACACTCTGTTAATAATGCATCAGATTTCTCATGACATTTTCTTCTTATGTTAATTATGTCACTTCTGGCTTATGGATAATCCTTTTCTGTAGGAGAAGCGCGAACACGCAGACGTGTTGGCAGCGCCAATCTGACCGGCTGCCAAAAAAACAGTAACACTTGAGGAAGATTGGAATTAACATGTGTTTATAGTGGTGCCATCACAAACTGCCAGGTTAGACCAGGGAAGAGTTCATCCTGATCAGCCAGCAGCGGGAGACTGTGTACGCACACTAAAAATGCACTTGCCAGCCAATTTATTAGGTACACCTGATGTTTCTACACTCAGTTCCACTCACCATATAGAAGCACTTTGTAGTTCTACAATTAGAGAGTCAAGTCAAATTTCTTTCTATACCGCTTTTTACAACAGAGCATCGTCTCAAAGCAGCTTTACAATCTTATGATCTTAAAATGCTCAATCTCAAATTGAGCAAGCCTTGGACGACAGTGGCAAGGAAAAACTCCCTTAATATAGAATGAAGAAGTCCATCTGTTCCTCTTCATACCTTTAGTCTCCTTTACTCTGATCTCTAATGGTTAGGACCCCACAGCACCAGGTACTATTTGTGTGTTGGATCATTCTCGGCACTGCCCTGACGCTGACGTGCTAGAATTAGTGGTTCAGACATAGCAGTGCTGCTGGAGCATTTGAACACCTCAGTGTCATTGTTGCCCTGAAAACGGTCATCTACAAGGTGGAGCGAAATGGTATCTGTGTCAAATGGAGAGCACAGTGAATGTACAGTGTTTTGAACTCCAGCAGCACTGCTGTGTCTGATCCACTCATACCAGCACAACACACACCAGCACATCAGTGTCAGCGCAGCGCGGAGAACGATCCACCCACCCAAACATTACCTGATCGGCTTCACTCTGCCATTATAGAATTACTTCTGTGTGGTGAGAGAAACTGATCAAATGAGTGTAGAAAACAAGGAGGCGTACCTAATAAAGTGGCCTGTGAGTGTATGTTTCCCTATATTTATCAGAAGACTTTCTATTCAGAGCGGCTTCTGAATCCACGTAGGCCCCTTAATGGAACGATGCTAACGTTATCACAGCAGAATTTCTACCAGTACAAGATGGTAACACGTGGAATGGGTTATTAATGGGATTTGAACCAAGTGAATGGATTTGGCCAATGTCTGACTCAGCTTGTTATTTTAAAAGTCAAGCTGTGTTTCTACTAGAGCTGGTGAGCGTTTCTAGCCACTGGTTCCTAGACAAGTCAGTCTATGTTTGTAACCTGGAGTCGAATCAGACTGCATTTCAAGCGTTGTACTTGGTTTTTGCGAGTTTTTTGGGGTTTCTTGTGTAAACAATAAGTGAGGATGTTCACGTGCACTTAGTAAGCCAATAATCAAAGTCAGATTTCCGCAGTTATCTAAGGCCAGACTTTTTTTATTGCTTGTTTCGCGGATCCTTGAATGGTTGAAATAATGGTTTCGCGGATGGTTGAAACAAAAAAAACCGACAACTTTATTTTACGATTTTTTTGCTTTTTCCACCCTCTGGTGGAGAGCCAACGGTTTTCTTCTGTTCATTTAATTTTTTCCAGATTCACTTTAATTTAATTGTAGGTTA
>JAVSBV010000065.1:5629381-5642336 GCA_033117975.1 Parotocinclus spilosoma | reverse complement strand
TATTTTCTTCATTTCTTATGGGGAAAATTGTTTTGGATAGCAAACATTTCGGATAGCGACCAACTTTTCCGAACAGATTGAAACCGAGGTTCCACTGTATCTGGATTTGCATTTGATATACAGTACTGTGCTAAAATCATACCTAAATGTGCTAACAGCTTTCTGTCTAAAAAGCCACCAATGTGGTGCCATAAGAGGGTTTTTTCTGGGAAGAAGGAGGTCCCACCAGTACGCTTCTTACTTCCTATTGGTCCCCACCAATGGGCTGTGTGCAGGGTTTCCATTTGGAAAGCAGTATGCCCATCAGTTCCTACCTGAAAACAGTTAATACACCAGTAAGATTTTTACTTTGTGCTCACCATTATGGACAGGATGGATTTCTAGCTAGAAAGCAGGATTCCTTCAAGTGTAACATCCTACTTTGGAAGCAGGTGCTCACTAACATGACTTCCCATCTAAAATGGGTTTCCAAAATTGAAGGCAGTGTACAGGTGTAGAGTGTGGCTCTGAATGTATGGTGCTCACTCCTCCTGTGTTGAAAGTAGAGTGCTCACTGGTGAGGCGACCTCCAGGGTGCCCATGTCAAGGTTATCAGGTTTGAAGTCATAGTTTCAAGCTGGTCTTTCATCACCAGAGTTACTATCTTTTTGCACTAGAGTTGAGTTAATAATTATTTTCTACACACTGCCTATAGGTATAATTAGAGCAGGGTTCAACAAGTTCAAGCCAAGTTCAGCGAGTAGCCAAAAACTCGCTGTGTGACAGTGAACGACGGGATATTCTAACGTACCAATGACCAGTTTAAAAGAGCTTACTGGGTTACTGGGTGTACCTAGACTTTACATTGGGCTCTTCCCCACTGACAAGGTTATGATGTTTAAGATACATTTTCCAAAGTCATGTCTTTTGTTAAGTAATTCGTTTAGCTAATTGTTTTCCACACAGTGCCTGTGACTAGAACCAAAACAGGGTCTCATAATCAATCCTCTGTTCGAGTCAAGATTAGAGACTAGCCAAATGCTTTGTCATGTGGACAAAGTGAATTACATAATTTCCTGACCTAATAATACTACTACTACTACTACTAGTTCAATAGGTTATGAGAGTCTGAGACCTTCTATTGGGTAAAGCCAAAGGGAATAATAATGGGGGTAGAGTGCACTGGGAATTGGATTACTCCCAGAGAGTCCAGTCTCCATGACCTGGCTCAGGAAGAGCTTCCTGTGTGAAACTGAGGGGGAGTGGGAAATTCGGTCTGAGTGTGTCTGGTTTTGAGATTGTATAGGCCCATTTTCCTGATTTTCTGTGCCTCTGATTTATTGGAAAAAGTTCAGTTTCCTAGGATGAAATCTCTGTAAAAAGTGTAACCAGAAGTGCCAAGTGAACTATCCTGCTCACAAAAATTAGGGCATATCTCAAATTGAAATATCCCCTATTTTTAGTGAGCAGTATACTACCTCAACTGATTTATGATGTGTCCTAAATTGTTGACTTTTTATTTTTTTAATCACATTTTCACCCAATTTAGACATTTCCAGCTTCATGGCAGCTACCAACCTTGAAGTGTTAGTACTAGCTCATGCCTCCTTCAAGACAAGTGAGAAAAAATACTACCCCGTCTGTGTGGGCAGACAGAAGACTCCCCCAGAGGACGGAATCTCATCAACAGGGTGGGTCTGTGGTAGCCTAGCGGTTAAGTTAATGGACTCTGGACCTGATGGTCCAGGGTTCAAATTCCACCTCTGCAAAGCTGCCACACACACAGTCCTGCACTATGGGCCACTTTAGAGACACCAATTAACCTAACACACATATCTTTTGACTTTGGGCGTAAACCTGAGTAAACCCACACAGACACGGGGAGGACATGCAGATTCCACATAGAAAGGACCCAGGCCGCTCCACCCTGGGACTGGGATTGAACCCAGGACCTTCTTGCTGTGACCACCGTGCTGCCCTGTTCAGTTTTTTTAAATTCTGTGTACACATTTATCATATAGAGCTACAGAACTATAAAAATAAAAATATAGAACTCATATAGTCTTGCTGTTAAAGCTGTTCCAAAAAACAAACCTCTGTCCAAAGTGCAGCATATGCTTAATCTGGCTATTTTTATGCATATAAGGTGCGAAAAAATGGATTTCTGATTTTCGAGTTTTGATGCAACTCCATACGAAAAGAAAATTCTTCGTTTATATCGATAACAGGGGAAATAAAGATTGTTTTTCTTTAACGTGCCTATAATTGCCGAATATGAACCATTAAACTGCCACCTTGTCAATACAAGTTAGGCTTACATCCTATAATGCATAATGATGTATATACGACTATAAAATGTACAACCAAGCTATAAGGCCTAAGAATGATAATCTACCTTATGAATGAAGTCTACAGTCCGGCAGGGGTGTGTCTCGTGTTTTTGTGGCCTGGTGGGTGGAGCCGCATCATGGATGGTTAAGCAATTGGGCCAGTTTGGATAAAACATTCATATTTGGAGAAATACTAAAGCCTTGGTGACAGCATGCTGTGAGACAATGGAGGCAGGCAGCCGAGCGCATCAATAATGCACACCATCGGAAGTCAGTCCAGGCCGCCTGCGCTGGTATGCAGTGTGTGTGATGGTGCTACTCTAAAAAAAATATGTTCAATAATTCAGATCCAAGGAGAGCTTCTGCTGCATGACACTGCCATATGGAAGCATGACTGTTTGGGTTCACCTCATTGACATCTGAGGTCAACATGTGCAAACACACCTGTACAGTTTAGTCACACCTGATTGCAATGTATATTTGTTCATTCAACTGATACACTTCAATTGTAAGGCAGTGTTTCAAGCCATATTTCAATCTGCATGAACACATTTAGTCACATGACTCACGTCTACAGAACTTTATCTTGTACATCTGGTGTGGTTTCCCTTTCTATATAATGTGATTTCTCTGTAAATTAAAAAATAAAATAAATAACTTACCAAAAAGGTGTTGGTAAAATTGAATGAAACTTATATATGTAAATATAATGACTATATATGTAAGTGATATATATATATATACAATATTAGAGCAAAAGGATGAGTTTATTGGGGAAAACTGTACAATTGAAAGAAGGCTCCAGTTACCCTGTTGGGCCACCTCTAGCTGGATACAAGATGAGATATGGTTGGGAATTGGTGGCAAACAGGTTCTGTGTGATATCTTGTGGCACGTTTGCATGCAGATGTTGCATCTGGGTCTGTAGATCCTTATCCTTCACACCAGCAGTTAAGGTAATTTGTCACCTGAAGCAAGACAGGATTGAGGCCTTCACCACGAGGTCTCCATATTTGAACCTAACCCTTGTTGAATACCAAACATGATCTGGATTTGTGCCTGACGTCAATACGGTTTCGGTCCAGGCTTCTTGTTCAGGCAAAGGTGACTGTTGCTGGCTGTCAATGGCAGGACATGTAATGGGTCCTGTGACCACAAATTTCCTTCTGCTAAGCACCTGAAAATGGTCCAGGTAGAGACAGGGTGTGTGTTGTGAAAGTGCCACCTGCATCTGGATTGTACACAGTACACAGACAGAGTGTGAGCTGCTCGTGTTTGTTGTAACGCTCTGCACAGGTGGTTTGTCTTTGCTGTCCAGAGCCTGTCAACAATCTCTCACCTAGAGGTACACTACCCAAAAGTAGACTCTGAGAAAAACATACCTTAAATTCCCCCCAAAAATATACAAATATATTAAGTACAAGAAAAAAATTAAAGTACATTAAAAAAAATTTCACTATTTTGAGAAGTAAAGTTCCTGGATTCACCATGCTATTTATTATTTAAATATATTTAATCAGGTGCTCAAGAGGCAGTTTGAGAGACCAACAGAGTTTAGGCATAAGAGTGCCCCAGATGAGATGCCAGTCCACCATGGAGAAAGATATTGGTTGGATGATGAACCAAAAAGCCTTATTCTCATCAGGCACAGCACCCCCAGGAACTCAAACTTGTGACTCTGGAGTTTTGGGCTAGTGTGTTGGACTACTGCACCACACAAGCACGCTATTATTACAGTACCATCCAAAAAATAGCATTAACACAGCGGCTGAGAAACTGCGAGAGAGTGAGAAAAGCATTAAATATGATCTCTTATTTACTTTTAATTTCATTCCGATTCATCAGACCACAGTGTCCAGGGTATAAACAAATCTTTGTTCTTTGCTGACTGAAAAAAACCCGACAGTACCTGCAGTTGTAGCCTATCTGCCTCCAGGATTGATGCGTTGTGTGTTCGGAGAATTTTATTTGTTCATGCTTTCATATAAATATTTGAGCCCCTGAAACCTTCATGCCAGCTCTCTTATGTTTATGGTTTATTTTTATGGCCTGTTTATGCATTTCTATATTCAGCATTATGCAAATGTTGACCCCTGGCCAAGTCACATGCTTTACTGAGCTTCCAAATGAAAACAAGTTAACCCAACCTCTAAACAGACTCTATCATGTGTAAGATGCATTACTGTTCTTTATCAGTGCTGTTAATCAGGAGAGATTCCACAGTGGCATGTCTTCCTAACAAACATACCACCACGCCAGCTTCCTTTCTGTTCAGTTAGTCACCTCTGACCCCTATCTATAACCTGATTTGTATATGTTCAACCTACTAAAATCCCCTTTAACCCTGAAGCAAAGTTTCATTCCTCTGTGATTACCTGCTTAAACCTAAGGTTTGCGGTGCAGATTCCAGAATGGGACAATCCAACTCTTTTTCCAAACACCCACTATCTGAATTTCACCTATAACACATGGGTTATTGTAACCCCCCCCCCCAATTTTAACACTATCATAACTCACTAACACACTGCAAATCCAATGCACCAACGGTTTATTAACACACTAATATCCATGTTACTACCACAATTTGTTAACAGACATTGTTTACACACTTTGGTAACACACTGCACTAACACAATTTGTTAACAGACATTGTTTACACACTCTGGTAACACACTAAGCTAACACAATTGGTTAACAGACCTTGTTTACACACTTTGGTAACACACTGCACTAACACAATTTCCTTCCTTCCTTATTTCTTTCTGTTTCTTTTTTCCTTCCTTCATTCCTTCTTGCTTCCTTCCTTTCTTCCTTTTAGATAGAGTGACTTAATTCCATTTACTTTTTCCATTTAGCACCATAAGAAACACACTATGAGACATTAATGAATGGTAGTACAGGATTAGAGTAATGAGGAGAAACCCTGCAAATTTCGTAGATAACAGGCACAAGATCCAGTCAGAAGTGCTCGATGCCACTACATTGAGCTGCGTCACTGGAATGAGGAAAATACGGAGATGGAATACGGTAAAACCATGTTAATGTAAGGATGACATTGTCACTTTTGACACACATCATACTCCATAGTGCTCCCTCTTTCAACAGTGCTCCTGCTCCATTCCCAACTTCACTGAATATTTATCCCTTTGCCATCAGCAGATGCCGTTCTCAGGTTGAGTCAGACTCAATTTCCCTGGTTACTGGGGTTAGGTCGGTGGTACCACACACAGACCAGGGATGCCTTCACATGACAATAATAAGAGTTCAGACATAGACAAGACATGGTCACAACGGGACAAAGCTGCTATAAAGTGAATGTACTCAAAAGCTGAGGACATTATGGACTATGATGTGGGTCAAACTGAACAAAAAATGGTGCATCTTCCTGACAGTAATCTCAATGTACCTTGTTTTGAGCAATGACAGACAACTGGAGCCTGGTTTCCTTACCTGGCTCTTGCTTATTTAAATTCTCACCTACCCTTATTTATGCCAGCATTATATAGTGGCCCAGAAGCTTTTGATTGGTTCTGCTGTTGGTTCTTCACCTATAAAACAGTGTTCTTACGTCTCGTTTTAGAAACAAAAACTACATCATTTAATGAATAACCAATAATGAATAATCAACCAATAAATAATACAAATGTGGGGGGGGGTGCACATAGAGGTTTATTTGTTTAATTTATTAACGTTGAATCACCATCAATGACTATTCCTATACTATAGGAGCAAAGTTAAATCGTCAGACACTTTCGTCAAGGAAGTAGAACGACCAAATGCCCTAACAAGTCTTAGGATCTGTGCCTCCCGTGTACGTAAAGGTAAGTAGCCAATGCTAGTTGAATCTACATTACTTTCCAGGTCGTCATTCATTTTAGTGGCTTAGTGGTATGGCTAGCTGGTTTGGGGATTAAAACATCGAAACACCTAATATAACAGGAATTTATTTATTTATTTATTTATTTTTGTTAATATGTTGTTTTTGATTACTTTAGTAATGGCAATACACAACATTGACAACAAACCAAAATACAGTATTATAAAAAAAAAATCAAATAAAAACCCACATCAAACCAGACAAACAAAACAGCAATCCAACAAAACTACATATACACATACATACACACACAAACATTTTTTGCGGGGGGGGGTTATACATGCATTGTTAACACATGTAGGCTACCAATCATAACATCAGGTGTCCAAAGAAAAAAAAGATATGGCAGTTGACCAGTTATTTATTGTTTGTGATGTGGCTTTATGGTACCTTGCTGTGGCACGCTCCAGAATTAAAATGTCCAAAATATAGGAATGCCAAATAGCTGCCAAATGGATGAGGATTTTAAAAATCTGGGTCCATAAAATACAATTCTACTCTAATCAGGGTTAACAAGGGTGCACAGGATGTTTTAATCAGTTCCAGGCGTTACTACAGTATTAAGTGCAGCATTGCTTAGGCTCCAAGCCAGAGCACTTTGCATAATTAGGGCTACCCCAGGGGGGTCAGATAAGGGCGTCTGCTAAATGACATAAATGCAAATGTTGGCTTGTACCCTCGATAACCAGTTTACCAGTGCAAGGGTACAAGCAACCCCACTCGGGTCGCACTTTTACACAAATGATAAATCACTACTGTAATGCACTAAAAACACACTTTTATCTAAATCCTGGGGATACACTATATAACACAAATAAAAACACACACTCTGAGCTTTTAATAACTAATAAACAGGCATGCACACACAAAACAGACTCACAATAATTTATTAGTTATAACTTTATAACCTCTTTGCTGAATTACCTTTTACCAGTTAGTTCAAGGGTACAAGTGCAACTGAATTGAAACTCACACGACTCAGGTCGCACTCGTAACAGAGTTTAAAAAGACGCACTGTGAGATTTGAGTAACTAATGAAAAGACGTGTGACCGGCACAGAAATGGTTATATGAGACTGGCCTGTCAATCGCTGCTACCCTATTAGTGATGTGTGTTTACTTTTTTCTTTGTGCAGTCGATGCTGAGATCGTGTCTATTGACGCCTTCAACAAATCTCCCCCGAATAGGGGCCTGGTGGTGGGCATCACATTTATCAAGGTAATTGTTAAGTTTTGAACCTTAAGCAAACCGTAACGTCATTCACTGTGATGGCTCAGTGTGGGAGCTTGGTTGCCATAAAAATGGTCACGTCAAAAGGATGTGCACAACCCTGACCAGGTGACACTCTCTCTCTCTCTCTCACTATTTCTTTTTTTACTTTCTTTCTCTCTCTCTATCTCTCTCTCTCTCTGTCTCTGTCTCTCTCTCTCTCTCTCTCTCTCTTTCTCTGTCTCTCTCTCTCTCTCTCTCTCTCTCACACACACTCCCTCTCTCTCTCTGTCGCTGTCTCTCTCTCTTGCTGTCTCTCTCTTTCTCTCTGTCTCTCGCTGTCTCTCTCTCTCTCTCTCTCTCTCTCTTTCTTTCTCTGTCTGTCTGTCTCTCTCTCTCACACACTCCCTCTTTCTCTCTCTGTTTCTCGCTCACACTCCCTCTCTATCTCTCTTTCTCTCTCTCTGTCTGATTGTCCCCCCCGCCCCCCCCTCTCTCTCACTATCTCTCACTATCTCTCACTCTCACTCACTCTCAGGACTCGGGTGATAAAGCCACTCCATTCCTAAATATCTACTGCGAGTACGAGCCGGGTTCAGAGTTCAATCTGGAGAGCATTGCGCGTAGGTCACTCAGAACGAAGTGTTATTGCAGTTGTGTTATTAGTATTGCGTTATTAGTTTTCGATCCGTTTTTTTGCGTTTCTTACAGAGAGCTGCCTGAACCTGGAGCTGCAGTTCACCCCCTTTCAGCTCTACCACACCGAGTAAGTTCAAAAACCCGCTCTGGCAGCGACGCAAAATTGCTTCAGTCGGACGCAGCGACGGATATGTTTGTTTCTGTCTGTGATTTGCAGGCTGCAGTTTGGGGAGGCTGGAACAGAGACCGTCTTCCTGCTCAGTGGGCACGACCAGCGCATACACCTTTACAAAGAGGCATGTTCTGTTTCTCTGTGTGTAACTGATTTAAATTGGTCTTCAGATTGGTCAATCTGTATGACAAAGAGCTCTCGGATTTAAAAATTGCTGGGACTGAACAATCCTAAGTTATGACATTTATATTGTTTTATATATATATATAAAATGAATGTAAAGTTGTATTATTGTTTGTATTGTATTCATTGAGGTCTGAGCTCTGCATTTTCTCAACTCAACTCTTGTGTCGTTGCAGCAAATAAATCTTTTTGCTTAGGATTGGTCAGCAATTTATAAAATAAAACAAAAATAATCTGTTTAATTCAAACACATGCAGTAGTTACTAATATACAGAGTACATCTTATGAGAATGAATCTCTGCCTTTTTCTGACTCTCAGAACGCTTCGCTGCACCAGTTTGAGGAGCAGCCAGTGGAGCGTTTTTTCCCTGAACTGAAGGAGCTGCCCAGCAAGTAAGATAGAGCTTGTGTTTGTTATTAGTATTCCTATTAGTAATATTATATATTCCAGACCCGTGTTATATTCCTGCGTAAACTTCTTTCATTGGCTGGGTACTGTGGATTCCATATATGTGCTTAATCAAGTTGTGTGTGTGCATTGCAAGGTATTGCACTGAAAGAAGTTGGGAAAATGGATTCTTAAAGTGTGTGTTGGATTAAATGGAAGTGTTGATGCTGTTTTACAGTGTGTTGTGGATGAACGTCTTGAGCATTGATTGCGGTCGGCGCCTCACGGCCTTTGGTTGTCAGAATGGCTGTGTTGGACTTGCTCTCGTCAACCAAAGAGGATCTGGTAGCGTGCACACACACACACACACAGTATTTAGTACTCACTTAACCGAGCATAATTTATTGTAGGATTTATATTGTAGATTCCTCTTGTATATTAATACAATAACAATGTGTGTGTGTGTGTGTGTCAGAAATTCTTCAGAGTTGGCGTTTGCAGCAGGACAGTCCAATATCCAAGGCATTGCTGTTCCCTCTGAAGGTCTCGGTTCAGAGGGATGACACAGATAGAGGTAGAGGTGCCTGACTGTTGTACATCCTTTGCTCGTTTTATGTGTGTGTGTGTGTGCGCGCGCGCGTGCGATCAGACCTGATTGTGTTTGATTGACAGCTGATGGTGCTGATCAGGTGTTGCAGTATAACCTGTTGGTGACCAGCACTGTTGAGATGGCTGTGGTGTACAGGTGAGAGTCAGGCTGCAGGGTGGTACTGGTACACAGCGAGAGCTGATTATTAAGGTGTTTGTGTTTGTGTGTTGGTAGAGATGTGGAACGCTGTGGTTTAAGTAGACCAGTGTGTTTAGCAAACAGTGATCAGTTTGATGCAGTGCTCTGTGCTGTCCTGATCGACCTGGACTTTGACGGGCAGCCTGAGGTGCTGCTGGGAACATACGGACAGGTACACACACACACACACACACACCCTTAAAGTGCACACATGGCAATAATATATATACTACTCAAAAAATTAGGGGATACTTTAAAATGAAATCTCCTGTAACTAAAATGTCCCCTATGTTTTGTGATCACTATTGTACCATTAACACACATACTATGTTTTCAATGGGGAATAATTCAGAAAGTAGTATTTGGTAGAAGAACCCAGCTTTCATGCAGCTCATGAAATAAGATCTGGTTCAGTTGAGCATCTTATCAGGAGCTCATTAATTTGAATCAGGTGTGTCTGTGCCAGGATTGATCAGACACTGCAGGGAAACTGCTGCCATGGCCCTCGAAAAACTTGTAGTGGTCTTGTTTTTTCCAGGTAATCCTCACAAAAATTAGGAAATATTTCAAAATGAATATGAAGCAATTTTTTAAAAAGCCTAGTTAATTAAAGAAGATCAAAAAATAATCAAAAAAGCAAATGAAAAGTCAAAGAAAGTTGTTTAATTGCGCAAATGAGACGAGACCCAATTATCATGATTGAGTAGTAAGTGATATATTCATGGGGTTGAACGGAATCATGTCAGATTATACAGGAGTGCCCCCATATTAACTGTTCATTTACATTTACATTTCCAGGATTTAGCAGACACCCTTATTCAGCGTGACTTACCACTGATACAATCTTACAATCCAAGCAGTTGTGGGTTAAAGGCCTTGCTTTGGCAGAGGTGGGATTTGAGTCCAGTACCTTAACCGCTAGGCTACCACAGTCCCTATAGGGAGTATGAAAAAAAAAACTGTCAGTGATGGGGCATGGACTGGATCAGACTGTATGGTTCTTGTAAAGTTCTTGTGGGATCCTATTCGTATTCGTCGTATTCATTTTTAAATTTTCCTTTATTTTTGTGAGCTTACTTAAAATCTAGTATTAATACTAGTAGGAGGAAACATTGCAGTTGTACGTTTATTTAAAAAATGTAAGCAGGACCAATTGAGAGATGTTACATTTGATTTATCACTGCATCTCTCTCTCTTTCTCACACACACACATACATACATATATTTACAGCATTTAGCAGATGCCCTTATCCGGAGCAGCTTACAATAATGCTTTGTTATCTTCCTGGTAGACTAAAACTTATGTTAGTACAAAATAAGCAATATAACAATAACCCAAAACACAATCCAATAGTCTTTATGTCCTGCTTTAAAACAGTGGAAGTTATTTCCACCAGCTGGGAGACAGGACGAAAAATTGTCGTGATGCTTCACACACACAGACACACACACACACACACACACACACACACACACACACACACACACACACACACACACTATAGTTAATTTACCCTTGGCAACAGACCAGTTAAGCTGTACTCAGGCATGTATCACTTGATGTAACACAACCAATACAAGCAATACATCCAGATGTAACACATCAAGCAATAAACTGTATAACCACACGTCTCTGAGGTAATGTTCGGAGAATGAAACACTGTAACTGACTGGGTGATACTGAGAGCGTAATTGTCAGCCAGTTTCAATATCCTCAGTTATTCATTAAAGGCTTTACTACAACCTGTAATAACAAAAAATGACAAGTGGGAAGGGAGAACTGTAACTTTCTCTAAACAAGAAAGTGTGTGTGTGTGTGTGTGTGTGTGTGTGTGTGTGTGTGTGTGTGAGAAAGAGAGAGAGAGTGAGATGAACGGAGACAAATAAAACCCTGAGCACGAGGGTTTCCCTGCCATACTTCATTAAATTTCACATTATTGACGAGCCAAGCCTTTACTCAGTAGGAACATCCAAATCGAATCCTGGACTTCCTAAACTATGCAGTAGACAGAGGGGGGGGCAGGAACGAAACGTTAAGTCAGCGAAGTGCCAAAACCGGACAAAATTTAAATTTTACAGTTCCATTGAGGAACAAAAGAACATCCAGCTCTGCCAGCATTGGCCCCGAGCAAGAGGAACATGAACACAAGCTGCTCAGCCACTGCTACACACAAGTTTTGAACTTGGTCTCAATACTCAGTGCAGTATCCGAGATCGATTCTGGGATGCGTGTTTGATTCGAGCTGAGGCATCATAACAGGTTGGATTTCCTGCAGAGCAAGGCTGTGGCAAAATAAATAAAAAAAATCAATACAGCAATATTTTGCAATATACGGAAAAGAAAACAAAAACATTTTAAATTGGCTGTAAACCACAACCTCCGCTCCTATATATACACACACATATATAAATATATACACATATACAGTCGATTCCGGTTAATAGGACCACCGGTTAATGGGACCAGCCGCGTATTCGGACCAAATCCTAAAGTACCGGAACAAATCCTATTATATACGTGTAATGTTATTTGCTTAATCGGACCAAAGAAGTGTACAGTATGTAATATCCGTGAATAAACTCTTCGTCTCTGGCATCACTACCCGAAAACTTCCGAGTTTCTCCCCAGCCCTCTACCGCCACCTACAGGACTTTGCCTAACATTTCCATTTACTACAAAAAGAGCCACAAGTCACCACTTAGCCACAGCTAAAGCTATTGTTAGAATTAATATTTTAAATTTTTAATAAATTGTGATTTTTTTTTTTAAATGTAAAAATCAAATGCATGTACACGTTAACTATACCACACGTACTACACATGTGCAGATCGAGTTCCGCGAAATCCGTGAAAATCCGTGAAAATCCGCAATATATTTTTTCCATTCATATTTTTTGAAAACCCGCGATGCACCGAGTCCGTGAAAGGTGAACTGCGAAGTGACGAGGAAACACTGTATATATCAGTGGCGGATGCTGGTCTTTGAAGGAGGGGAAGCTCAATTTCGGCCTACATAATTAAAAATGTGTTTATTTATACGTAAATCCTACCCTCCGTTCCTTTTCAAGAAAAAGATCTGTGACCCTGTCGTACCAACAAGGCGTTTTTTCCAGGGACTTCACTAGTGTCCTCTCAACTCAGAACAGAATAAAAATTTTAAAATTAAATGCTTCCACTTCAAATCATCATGCAGAAGCTGAGCGTCCAGGCCAGCCGAGACCAGCCCACTGCCCAATAGACCCCCAGAGACACTGAGCGTCCGATGGGCGGGACAAAGCCCAGCATTTATCCAATGGTTCGTATTGTTTTGCTGCACTCTTTGCTTGGTTATTGAACTCTGTATAGGCTCAGCGTCCACACTGTTTAAAGCACTGTGAAGCTGCGGGAATGA
>JAVSBV010000065.1:5596265-5611316 GCA_033117975.1 Parotocinclus spilosoma | reverse complement strand
ACACACACACACACACACACACACACACACACACACACGCACACACACACACACACACACACACACACACACACACAAGGCGATGTACTTGTGAGGACCAACAATTGGCTAGCAGCCAAGTGTTGTAACTAAATACCACTATGGTTGGAGACTTAGACAAAAATATTGACACAAAGCATGAATCGCTTTCCCATCTGGTCTTAACAATTAGGACCCACAAACGCACACACACTTTGGATTAAAAAGCATGAAGAGCACTAATTGGGTGCAAACCAACAGCTTTGGCATGCGGGTACAACATTAGGCTGGAATAAATATGGATACATAAATAGTGCTGCTGCTGTACCTGCCTTTGGGGACGGATTGTGTGGAGGATTAGCATAATAAATGCGTGTGTGTCTGATTATGAAGGACACAGACTTTCCATCTGCCATGGCGAGGCCGTCCCCTGATGTTTGACCCTTTCTATAGGCTCAGATGGATCTGAGATCCAACATTCACAGCTACTGCAGCTTTTATTTTCATATCAATAACCGCACATTTTCATTAGCCCACCGACCAACGTTTGAGTCGTGGTGATGCCCGTGGGAGGGCAGGATGCAAAGTCAACCCCTGCCAGGACCGACAGTGGACTGCCGTTGCCTTCAGGGTGCATAACAGCCTGAGCCCAGTGACTTTCAACAGAGTCTGGAGCTAATTAAATTAAGTATTCTTTAATCCTAATCATCTCCATGACCTTCTAAGAAAAAAAATCAAATAAAGGATCTTAGGTACATCATTAAATAAAGCATAGATACGAGATGAGATACGTCTGGGCATTGGACAGATGTTGCAGATCCTAAAGATACTGCACACGTTTAGGCTACCAAAGGCCATAAAGCCTTGATTGGTGATAAACCTGGCCAGGAAGGACATTCTTGGGAAACCTTGCTGTGTGTCGACAAGCATTGATCTGCTAAAAAATGAAAGTTGGAAGCACTGCCGTGGTAAGCAACACATGGCTGCAAGTTCTCCTAAACATCTCACTACTGAGTTGTCAGTGTCCCTTCTATCACTTTTGGGTGTGACTGACTGTCAAAGGCGAGAGCTCACAAAATCATCACTTGTGTCAGGACTATAGCACTCATCACAAGGCCTCCATTCTCACACCTGACCATCGTCAGATCAAAAACAAACGATACAGTTCCAGTCCATAGCAGTCCAGGTGCCTTGTTCACAATAAGTTTCTACCTTGCTGCATTATTTTTGTCAACTGTAAAATGCAGTTGCATTTGATCTCCCTGTGTGTATAGACCAACACGGGCACTTTGGAAAGACGTAAAAGAGCTTAGGTCTACAGTTGTGTCCAGGTTTCCCGGCACATGAAGGTCTAATCTATCCATTCTTTTGCTTCTCCATTTAGTGACCAGTGTGAAATAGGTTTTTGTTGAGTCATGCTTGTCAGTTTCTGAAAATCTATTTGCATTTTTCCCAGCTATGATGCACCAGGGCATGCTTGCGGTCTCGCTCACAGACACCGAGACAACACTGCCAAAGCAGCAGCAACTAAAAATAGAAAGCCCACTATTTTATGTCACGGCTGTCTCTCCGTAACCCACGTCCTCTTTAGGCTGCGGTTGCACGCTTGCCTCTTCAAGCATGTCGAGATAAATCGTGAAAGCAAAGGTGAAAGGTCAGCAACTTTCTGATCCATAATCAATCACGGCAAGCCAGAATCAGACCTCGGACCAACTTTAATATTTCTCTTTCACATACTGCAGTGCTTAAAACCAAGCGCTGGATCTCTTTCAGTGCCAGCACTCTTCACTGTCGGTGCTTAATCAGGAACGCAACATGTTTTACACTTTGATTCAAGACCAGATTGGTCTCACGATGAGAAAGCAGTTTTGTCTTTTGTGGGACAGGAAATCAAACCAACACATGACAGGCAAATTCCTTTTGTCACCTATTTTAAATGCATACCTGTTTTTGGACCTTGTACTTATTCAATATTTACATTTCCACCTGTAATCAGAGTGATCTACACATGAGCCTTGTTTAGGACCGAGCATCAGCAGCTCGGTCGAGCCAGCCTTATCCACCTAACCTTGAATATGATTTGTTGATCACATTTAAACGCGATAGCTTAAAAAGGTTTAACATCGCCTTAAATCAGTGGTTGTCGCCACTGCCTACATGATATACAGATTGAGCATTACCATTAGTATTTAGCAGTGTGATTGTTTTTCTTCTTTATATTACTAATAAATTTCCATGTATGAAGGTCACCTATGAAGCTATATCACAAATTGTCTGAACTGTTTTAACTTTAATCTCACCCTAGATGATCCAGGCCTAAATGAAAATGTAAATATTTAAGACATACAACGTACGAGCGTAATTACTAAAGCTGTTCTCACTTGTGAAAAGATGCTCTTTATATTTTGAACTGTACAAATGTAAGAAGAACTTTCCCAAACCGAAAGCGAGACTGTCCTCATTATCCACATTTAGCCTGCTGCCCTACTACCCTCAATTTGCAGCCTCAAAAATACAACACTGAACCGACACACTGCTAAGCCATTATCATCTGATTTATTCAGATATTCCGCTCTTAGAAAAGCTGTGTATTGAACACACTTGATTTTTCAAAAAAGGTTATTTTTAAATTTTTATGTAATTAGTATTTATTTATTTAAGTAGACATATCTCAACAGTAGGGGGTGCACAAATTTCACACCCATAATTTAGTGCTACTCATAGTAACAACAGTGTTACATTTAAGCAAATGAGTTGAGCAGTTTATGGGTAAACGTTTTACTCATCAACAGAACAACAGATCCCAAAATCTGAGCTCAAAGACATCTCACCCATTACTGACTCTAATAATTTGACCTACTGGTGGTACTATTATTATGGTCATTATTGTAATATGGCTCTCACATCCCGTGTTTGGAAAATGTAAACTTAAAATAAAAATAGCATCATACAGGTCTGGGATGTCGGCTCAGTCTTAGAACACAACCAGACAGGTCACGTAAGGTTCGTTTGATCAAGCAAGGTTGGTTGATTTACACCATAGGACTTCAAAATAGTCCTATGGAATTGAAAACCCCCACTATAATTATCCATCCATTCAAGTGCAAATAAATACAGTCGGTAACTGCTACTACAGGGCATTAATCTGTCACAGGACATCACACATTCATCTAGTCAGCGAGTGTTTACATATCCCTCATAGGCCAATCATATTCGGATTTTTGTAGATATTTGATTATTACGTATTAATAATAAAATTATTATTACAAATATTCATGTAACAGCATACTCCAGTAAGATTAAGAGACGTTGCTTCATTTGGGCTTGTTTCTCTTGTGGAATCTGGCAACCCTGTTATTAAACATAGCATTTTTTAAATAGTTACCAAATACTTTTGGGGCACAGATTGAACCTGGGACCCAGGGATGTTGCAGATAGGCAGTGTTTTCCTATGTGATGTAATGCAATGTGCTACTCAAGTTTCTTCACCAATACCATAGTAAGAAGATTACCCTGACTGTTGGTTCCACATACACAATACAATAGTTAGCCTTTTATATAGCTGGTTTCAAATCTGATGTAGCTACATTACAGTAAACAGCTACTGCAGGATTAGTCATATTCATCCAGTAGTCAATAATGCTAATGCTATTTAAAACTTGACCAGAGACAAACTGAAACTACCCAACATAACAGTTCATGTTAACCATCTAGGTAGTGGACTAGGTTCAGCTCCAGACTGATTAGAGAACAACAAAATGATCTTTATAAGAGGAATTATATAAAGGTCAAAGCTATATACAATATCTAGTACCTTAATCTGCCAACCATATATTGTGGATCATATAGCAAAACCTTTAATCACTAAGAAAGCGTGTTCTGTGCTAGCCTTGATAAAGCAGACAGCCTTGTTTCCAGGTACTTCTACTATTTTATATGCTTGAAGGACATCAGTTCAGATAAGGTCTAATGTGAAGGGTATGTGCTGTTTAACTAAAATCTAAATCAGAATGACAGAAATCCACTATGAGCAAACCGTTTAACACCTGCTGACAGAAAAGAGAACACATCCGTGACACACTTGGTATCATTCTACTTTCTATTTTGTTTTCGAGTCTAAAGTTCGAAGCTTCCTAAAACATACAGGTAAGAATTACTATACTGCACATTAAAGTACTTTAAATTAATTATATTGCTTAAGATATGTCAAGTCAAGCCAAATGTATTTCTGTAGCGCTGTTTAAAACCGAGCATTGTCTCAAAGCAGCTTTACAATCTTATATTATCTTAAAAGGCCAATCCCAAATTGAGCAAGCCTAGGGCGACAGTGGCTCCCTAAAACTTATGGTAAAGAAACCTTGTGAGGACCAAGACTAAAAAAGGGACCCATTTTCTTGGGTGGTTTAAATGTTAATTAAAATATTTAAGTTTGTATTAATAGTCAAATTAAATAAATAATAATATTTAAATAAAATAATGTAATAGATTTAAGAAATTGAGTCATATGTGCACTAAAGTATAGTAACTATGTGACACTATAGAATGTCTGGTCAATGTTTCACAGATCTGCTTCCACAGAACATAATGAGGACGGTAAACAGGGCATACCTGTACACAAAGGTTTAAAAGTCAAATAAAATGTTGAATAGATTAGTTCATGTGAACGAGCATAGAATGATGAGTATAAGGGCTATGAAAAAAAGAGAGGAAAAAGTCACATACAATACAATTTAAAAGAAATGAATAAAACTAGTAAAGTAGATGGTTTAAAACAACTTAGACAAGGTTAAAACAACAAGAATACTTGGCAACCAAAACCCTTTACTATTTAACTGTTAAAAAATATTTTGTATTAATAATCACTAGCTTATTAGCATGTTGGTGAACTAATTTTACGCATATTTTGATTGTATATTTTTTGCCATTTTGGGGTATATTTTTTGCCCACCTTGGGAGAGTGGACAAGGTATATGCAAGATTACTTGAAGAAAAGACTTGATCATGCATCGGCGTTATGATGAGATGATTCAAAGGTTCTGCGAGGAGAAACAGATACAGAAAATAGTAGCATTTTCTCCATCATCTCCATCTCTAATACTCCATCTCTAGTACTAATAGAAGAATGCCAGTGTCACTTTTTGATTTCATTTCTGCCCAACCCAGACGCAAGTGATTGGCTCGTACTACAACATGAGCTTCTGAAAACTAATACCTGTCTGAAGATGATTTCCAGATTACAAAGCCTTGTTTGTGAAAGCTATATCTTTACCATATTTAATCTTCAACCCGAGAAAAGCAAAAGCACACCTGATTTTCACAAAAAATTCATGTCTGAAAAGTCATGGCCTGGAAAGATACAATTTCAGATGAAAACCTGTGCTGTGTCCAAACATGCAGGAAAAGTCTTTAAAACTGACTGTAATGTGAAAAAGCTGCTAGCAGGGACTGGTATCTAAGATTTGTTGGAGATGGCAGAACTGCGGTACTATCTTACTAGTTACTGGTATAGTAGGCAATATCTTAATATTAATATAATCCAGCAAGTTATGAGGTTCTAATGTAAAGGATAGCTACTCGTTTTAACTACTGAATAAAACACTAATAAATTAGCCTATTATTAATTAATATACGTTAATTATTTTATCTATAACATGATTACATAGAAATATGACCTTTTATTGAAATCACTTTCAATGATCAAAAAATCGTCATCAAGGAATAATTTTTTTTAAATAAATCCGCCTGTGCCACAATTGTTGACAAATGTATCTAAAGAACCTTCTGTTTATGTGCTACCTTTTTAGTCGAAATGTCTATGAACTTTCCATCAGTAATGCATGACATCCTGTTTCACTGGGGTATATATAAGGGGTAACACAGTGGTCAAATTCTCTGCATCTGAAACCCTGACCTGCCATATATGGTTCATAAAAGCAGTACATGATACGTATTCCGCCAAACAGACAGTGAAAAGTCCCCAGATAATACTTCATCAGAAGCCATTTTTAAGTTAACAAAGCATACTATCCTATCCCTTGATTCAACTGGAGCAGCGGAGGCATTCGAAGCTGAGAAAAAATAAACACCAGACAGCAGAGAGGCAGTTGTTTACAAGCGTATCTAAAATATAAGAAATATGGGTAAGATGGCAGGAGTAGTTCGTCCACATGTTTTGTGCATACTAGATACTCGTGTACTGAAAGAGCACATTGCTTTAATAATCGAGCACTGCTGGGTACAGCCTTTTTACATTTACCGGTATGTCATTTAGCAGACCCTTATCCAGAGCGACTTACAAATAATATATTCTTACAATCCAAGCAATTGTGGGTTAAGGGACTTGCTCAGGGACCCAACTGTGGCAGCAGTGGGACCTTCTGGTCCATAGTCCAGTACCTTAACCACTAGGCCACCACAGTCCCCCTTTGTCACTTGAACATCAGCGAGGTAATTTAAGAAACAATTCAAACAAGGAAAGCGTGTTGAACTTCAAAAAGCAAAAAACTTTATAAAACGTTGCTTCTTGCCTGAAAATGAACAGGAGTTTCAATCAACCGAAACTGTGACAAAACTAGCCTGGACAAGGATCTACATTTTTAACACCATGTACAGTGAGGATGGTGAGCAGGCAGTGTTGGACAGGCAGAGAAAAGTGTCTCCACTGCTGTCATCAGATGCACCTCCATGTCAACGGATTATTCTGAAGGTTTGCCAAGAAACAGCCTTTTCTGTCTAACAACAAAAGTAGGAACCTGGAGTTTACTAAAAACACAACTCTGAGTGTGACTGGAGCTCCTGTTGTCTGATAAGACCAAAAATGACATTTTTGGCAACAAACACTCCCCGTGGCTGCGGTTTAAAACAAAAATGACTACGCTAAAAAAAACTTAATTACCACTGTTAATTCTGACGGCTTGTCAGCGATGTTGTGGGGCTATTTTTCCTCCGAAAGACCCTGTTAACTTGCTGACTGAATACTGACTCATTAATCTTAAGTTTTCAAATAATTACGTCAGTGCATAGAAACCTGCTAATCAGGTCATCTTGTGCTAGATACAGTTAGATGTTTGGGATGAGGTTTTCTTTCAGTTAGATGATTATGTCGTTCATTTTAACACGCCGTTTTATAGGAAGACTGGACATGACTGATAAATTGCATTCAAAACAAATGATTTTATACAAGTATAAGTCGCTAATGTAATGGCTGCTTAAAAAAAGAGATGAATGAGCCAGGTTCCTCTGAGACGTTTGTGCATGTGTGGGCATGAGTTTGAACCTGTTTCTCAGAGTGGAAATAACCGTTGGTTTCCCAGGCCTTCACAAACCTGTCTCACCTGTTTCCCATATATTGTATGAGATGATATCCCTTCTAATTTCCATACCAACGACTGTGACAGGCCCAGTTACAAATCATTTTGTATATTTACCTACAGGCTCTAGAGTTGGAAGTTATTCAGGGAAGTAACTAGCTTTTTGGAAACCAAAACACAATTTACAATTCTAGTACAGTAAAGCATGAGATCCACTAGTCAAAAATCTGCTACATCATCATATATAAATATGTATATAAATATATATATACAAATATTTATCTTTACTGATTAATATACCTGCTAATTTACTGCACCATTAACAAGCTAAGTAAGATCTGAAACCATACACAAGCACCAATAAATACAAAATCTCATTAACACTTCAACCTGTTTAGTTTGACTCCGTTGCCAGTATAGCTATTATTCATTCAGCTCATTTAGATCATTATTCAGTGTTAAATAGTAATTGTATCTATACGTATCAATTACATTTAAAAAGTATATTTGAAACATAATAAGTTCAGAATGAGTTGCTAGTTTTACTATTAGTACCATTAATAGTATAGCACTTATTTCCTTTACTATAGCTGCCTTACTGGTTGTGCTTTTTCCTCTGCTTTTATTTGTGTTAAAGTTTCCATTAAACCTGTGTACTGGTTATGTTTAACCTCAACATCTCATCTAGTAAATATACGATATTCTCTTAAAACAAACCAGCATTGACAGTTGTACCTCTCTCATTTAATTTTATTGTTAGATTTTCCCTCTGTTTACATTCGTGATAAGATTTCTTTAAAACCTGCATACCAGTTATGTCACTTTTAAAGTCAGCCATGAATACACCTTATGTTATTTGCCCTGCTGTTGTGTCTAATCAGCCTATGGCCTAAGATCTTACAGAAGAATGGATTCAAGAATGGAGCAAATCAATTAGAAGAGCTTAAAAAGGTTTCTTGGTGAAATCCTAAACCTATATAGCCTAAAAGATGAACTTACAAGATGCTTACAAGAGAAGCTTTTTGGCCGAGCAATTACAGGTGGTAAATATGCAGTATTCTTTTTCCACTAACACAAGCTCCCCTTAAAACTAAATATTGGCACATGCTGTCATGTGAGGGCATCACTTCCTGGCTGATACAAGGGCACGAGGCGGGTACCAACCCTGGACAAGTAGTCCGTCCATCACAGGACGCACCAATTGGCATGCCTTTGGAATGTTGCAGGAAACCGGGGGACCCAAAGGAATCCCATGCAGGCATGGGAAGAACATGTAAACTCCACACGTAGCAGCCAGCCTGGGAACTCGACCTAAGGTGTCTGGAGCTATGAGGTAAGGCGTTAACCGCTGTGCCATCGTTATGCCCAGATACAATGGTATCGAATAAATAAACGATTGCTTATGGAAACACTAACTTGGAAATAACAGTGAGTTCCTGTTATTTGAGCTCCACGAGATTCACAAAGTTTGGTAGATATTATTGCTTTATTTCTTACTAAAGAGTGTTCAAGTAAAGAGTTTGCTACTTAAAACACTGCATTATGCATGGACTGTACTACTAGAGTTAGTCATTAAGATACAATTACCACAAAGTGTTAGGGTCACCAATAATAGCAATAGGGCCTCACAACAATTTGATTAAAATGAATGCTGTGCAAATTAGTCCAGTTTCCCAAAGGTATTACGCATTCCAGAGAGCATTTAACAATGTTTGCGTTTCTTTTGGATTCCAATTATTTTTAAATTACACAAGAATTTCTCAAAACAGGTTACGTTCCTAAATAATAAGTACACACTGATTTGTTTTCTTTCTACACAGGAAAGTTCGGGATGACCCTCACGCAATCACCCTGCAGGTCAATAAACACTGTGTACACTCATAAATAATAACCAAGCCCATCTGCAGCCTACACACACCATTAGAACAGCCGGTAGAGCATAAACGACTTTCCGAACATCACACACATCTATGTACAACACTCTTCTATTATTTCCACAGTAATTGTCTGTCCTTCAGGACTAGATGTTTGTACAGACGGTCATTGAGCAATGCAGGCTTGATCCTAAAGCTCAGAACAGCAAGCTCAGCAGAATAAATCAAATACGTTTAAAAAAAAAAAGTAAACACTCACAAGGAATTGAGGCTCGGCTCCGATTGCATCATCAAACACTAGTAGTTCAAGCTTGCACTCAGCAGCATTTGGTCTAACAAAAGACCCGTACACATAACGATGCAAAAGATCTGGTACCACGAGTCACACCATAGATCCATTCCACTGCTCCTTAGTAAGTTTCCTGAGGGAATTAGGGAGCAGAAATATGGGTCATTCACAACTGTACTGTGAGATATCACCCACAACCAAGTGCTTATTTAGTCTGCTCCTTTAGTTCTAAATTATTAAAATGTCATTAAAAATGCAAAATGTTTTAGAGTGAATTGGGTTCAGTGTGCAGTAGAGGGTTAAGCTTATTAAGTGTACATTTTTGTGCTTGCCCATCGCTATGGGAATCAGGTTCATGCCCTGCAGTGCCTCCGTGATGGGATGGGCATCACATACAGGCATGACTGGCTAGCAAAGGAGAAGAGGCCAGACTGGGGGTCAAGTCCTGGCACTGCAACAGTGACCCATGGACCAGGACTGTGGAATGGCATGACATTCAGGACAGGCTTATGTTCTCTGGGAATAGGTTCTATACCATTGAGGCCCTACCCAGGACAAATCGTTAAAAAAAAGAATACAATATAATATAAAATCCAAATATTAGAACGGTTTATTTGAGCAGCTCCTGTGGCTCTTTGGTACAAGACAACGAGAGTTCGTGAGGGCCTGAGTTCGATTCTAGATGGCGCTTCCAAAGTGAAGGTTTGTACTATAACAGGATGCTTTAATCATTTTTAAAAAGTCAGATTTTCAACGATTAATGGACATTCTTATCCAGAGCAGCTGATTATAACAGATACAATCTTACAGACTCTTACAGTGTGAACCAGTAGAGGTGGGATGCAAACTGTGGACCATCTGGACCAATGTACAATCCAAACGATTTAGGGTTAAGTGCCTTGCTCCAGGGCCCAGTATTACAGCTTGGCACTGGCTCAATCTATAGGTCACCCTATCCACTGCGCCACCACTTTCCACAGTTAAGAGGCCACAACTTGATGCTCGAACCCAGAGCTCTTATAACACCCTGAATGAATGCAACAAAGGCTACAACTCAGCCAAAACATTACACTACATCTCATGGAGATCTCATCCATTATCCAATGTCCATTCTATACTTCACTATATCAACTGATCATCATTTTTATTGGCTATTATTTTTTGTTCCATGGCTTGCCTGGGTGTTTTATGTGTTTATAATTATAGGTAATATTTTACAAGCTGGGTACGTGGCCCATAAAGTGATTGTGATTTATAGTCAATGCTGTGCTTCAAATTCAGACACTTCAAAAGCTCAAATGTGTGTCTAGACCAAGCATGCACGTGCATGAATCAGATCTGCAATTGACCATTCCAGGCTTATCAGACCATATGCACAGCCAGAACCAAAACAGAGCTCAAACCAAAGGTCTAATGCATACTGATGCAAACAGGAGCAGGCTTTCGTGCCTGGAATAAGGCAAGAGGTGCATATCAAACACTTTTTTTCACTATTTCTGGTTGCAATGCAGCGCAGCTTCTAGGCACAAACAGGAACGGATCTCTTTTATTTTCCACAGAGCAATCTGAGTTTTATTTGAATAAAACACGTCGAGTCGCTAACTGAAATACAAAAATATGGACTCCAGAAAAGAAGAAAAAGAAAAAAAGGATATCATGTACATTTAATGAGGCATTGAAAGGTACCGGTTCGTGTTTCGGTGGCGCAGTCGCGCATTTTTGCGCGGTTCGGGGTGATGATGCCAGGGCTTTGAGAGGTAAAAAAATAAATAAAAGAGAATCCGAAATCAAAGCGACGTCGCGC
The DNA here is from genome assembly GCA_033117975.1 of Parotocinclus spilosoma. Lineage (NCBI taxonomy): Eukaryota > Metazoa > Chordata > Actinopteri > Siluriformes > Loricariidae > Parotocinclus > Parotocinclus spilosoma. Next base: position 5,600,021 of record JAVSBV010000065.1, on the reverse strand, counting down.
CATATGGCGCAGTCAGCTCCTGCTCCAGAGCGCGGCTCGGGTGTGCAATCCAGCGTTCGAGTGCATTTCGGATTGGTTCTTTGTTTTTTTTGTTTTGTTAAAAGGTCCATGGTGTATGGCACGATCCAAAAGGGCGTTGTCTTTGCAAATTCCTGAAAAGTCTAGCAAAGAGCAAAGCAAGAAATCCGCTCACTGCTTGCTCTCTAGCAGGGACAGCTCTTCCAGGATGCCGCTCGCATCGACGCGCCTGCGCTCGCGGATCAGCTCCTCCAGGCTACGGAAGACCAGCGTGTGCACGGTGCTCTCAGACAGGTGCACCTTGAGCAGGTAGCGCTGGCCCACCGAGTGCATTTCTCCGCCCGCCTTAAACTCACGCTTGCCGAAGCGGCACCAGGCTGCGAAGCTTTCTGAGCTGGTCCAGCACACGTCAGCGCGGTTCAGGCCCAGGTGGCCACTCGCGTTGCGCACCACCAAGTCAGGAGGCAGCGGCCGAAAACGATAGCGGTCGTTGGCTATGCGCCCTCGCCGGCCGCCGCTCACCTCAAACAGGCTGTCCTTACGAATTTCGCCCTTGTGCAGGTGGATCACCTGGTCCTCGCCTTCGAACACGGCCCAGTGCGGCGCCTGCGCGCTTGCCACCAGCTCCAGCACGTCGCCCGGCTTGCACATGCCGAGCAGCGTGGGCACCGGGTACACGCGCAAATCTTCCCGGGCGCGCACCTTGGAGAATATGCATTCGTGGCAGCAGAAGGCTGAGTACTCGAGCTCGTCCAGCATGCCCACGGCGCCCTCGTCGCCCGGGCTGGGGCTGCCGTGCTCGAGTGACCGCTCGTCCAGCTCCTCCTCGTCGTCGGAGAAAAAGTAAGCAACGCCGACGCGCAGCTCGTCCTTCTCCACGCCTGACGGATCCCCGGTGGGCAGCTCGCTGTAGCTCAGGTGCGTGATCCGGTCCAGTTGGTTGCCCATCAAGGACGGGAGAGGCACGCGAGAGGCATGGAAAGCTGCTTCTGCATCATAACAGAAGTATGCGTAAAAGAGCAGAACATTGTCACGCTTATTCCATGTAAACAAGCCACTGCGCCTCCAGCCAACAGAGTAGCAGACTCATACTATAACTAGTCCGAGATCCTAAAAACATATTACATTAGAGTTCATGTTCATATATATATATATGAACATACACATAGAGAGAGAGAGAGAGAGAGTTCTCTACTATTCCAAAGACAGCCCTCATAATGATACTGAAGATCCCTAAAGGTCCATCTAGCATCCCTTTAAACAAAATAAATACCTGCGTATTTCCAGACTTCCACTGTTAAGTGATCCTCCGCTCCATCCGTGCGCTCCAGGATGCTCTCCAAACAAAGGCTTTACCCTCTGCGCGTTCTCCCTAACTGAACCCAGTTCTGAGCTAAAACTCCACTTCACCTCGCTCGCACCGCTTCACTTTAAATAGAACGTGAAACCACGCCCACGAACGCTAAACTCCACCCCTTCCCATCCTGATTGGTCTTTAGCTCCTATAGTTTAATCATTCCACGCACACCGATCCTCTGAACAAAAGCAGAGTTATTGTGGAGGTTAAAGCAGTTTCCCAAAGCGTTTGCTGGCGTGCTCTGCTCTTTAAGGAAATTCCTAATCTCTAGGATTTGCCATGAGAACAAATGCACCTCAAACTCAGCCATATAGCAGACAGACGATGCACTTTCTAAAAACAGTAGAAAAAGTCCTGGGAGAAACTAAAACATTTCTGTGGCATTTCTATGGTTTCCTGTGTTGGATCAGTGGTAAATTACCACAGGAAAAATGAACTGTGTGGTGAAACGAGATAGATTTGCTCAAGTTTTTTTTTTTAATTAACTGTTCAACTTTACAAATTAAATTGAACGTCACCATAAAAATAGCACAGTATGCCATATAGCCCACATTACCACAGCAGTCTTACTGTTCTAATATGTCTCAAAAATCAATAGGCACCAGCAATTCATTTTCTTATCCACTTAATCCTAGCCAGGGTCATGGCAAAGCCAGGGCCCAGCTGGAAACTCGGTGTAAGGCAAGAACAAACCTAGACAGTCAAGTCATCGCCCTTTTTTGAAGAGGTATATAGCCCAAAGTATATGGACACCCAAAAATAACATCCAAAATATGGATTTGTAGGAAGGCAAGGTGGAAAGCTGGATGAACTGACAAGTTGGAGGTTTAAAGTCAAAGCATCTGGCTGGGAGGGGTATAGATAATGGTAATAGGTCATGTGGGGTGCTTTCAGGGCTACAGAACCTCTATACTTGCCTATATAGCACTTTAAAGAGTAAATGAAGTAATTAGCCTACATAAAACATTGTTTTATTCACAATCCATTATTCATTAAATATATAACTTAAACAATAGCTTAGATAATCTGGGATATTCCAGAGCTACTAAAGATGCTACCCAAACATTTGATGACTTCCTTAGCTTCACTTCAGAATGCAAATTCCACTGTTCACCTGTAATAGGCTAAAGTTAATGGGTTTATTTGCAGTTGGTGTTTAGGTTACTTGGTTGTGTGCGCGCCCCACCACTGTTTTATATCAGCCAATATACACCAGTCAGATTATATTTAACGAGACAAGACCTCAAGAAACTTTATCATATTGAACTTTTGAACACTTGATACCTGTTTGAAACCAGTTGATAAAAAGCAACTTTGCCACTAATTTGGATTTGGATTATGGACTAGAGTTGTCTAAAACCAATCACCTGGTCATCACTTGCATTAAAATCCTTTTATCTTATAAACCGTAATCCTAAGAGGGTTTGTGATTATTCAAAATGTTTATGTATTTATGCTAATAGTTCTCTTTTGTCCTTAACTGAACTGGCTTGGTGCATACAGATTTCAGACAGTGTTGTAAATGGTATCCCCCTTTCTATTGATTAAATTTAGATTACTGCCAGGACTGCGAGACTTTTAGAATATTGAATGCCATCATTTACACTGAAAGTGCAGAAAACATGTAAGGACAAAATCTTACAAGGATGGCAGAGGTTGGTAATTTCATGTGTATTAATAGTAGTATTCTGCCACATATTGCTGTATCCAATGGCTTGTTTCTGTCGTAGATTGTATCTTGTGTAACTAGTATGTTAAAAGAACTACATGTTTATTATGGTCATGTTTTTAGAAGGATCTTCAGTCCAGTATTTTTATCCAAATGCCTCATTGTAAAGCTAGAGCTGAACACTTGTTAATGCTTTTTAAACACACACAACACCATTTTATACTACAGTGCCTATAGAAAATCATTATACCATTTACTTGTGGACACTTTTTTGTTTTACATCCTAAAAATAAAAGTTCATTAAGAGATCTTTGTGGAACCACATTTTGCTTTAATTACAGTCTGTTTGGATTTGTCTTTGTAACTTTGTAAATATGTAACTTTGCAAGCCTGGACTGGGGAAGAAGTTTTTTGCAGAAATGTTGAAGGTTCAGTCATTGGACTAATGTATATCCACAGATTTTGGATCAGATTTAGGTTAGCACTTACAGGGGTTAGACAATTGAACTGAAACACCTGTCATTTAAAAGTGGGAGGTTTGTGATGTATTAAGAGCCACGGTATCCATGGTAATGTCAGCATACAACCAAGAACGACCAACCACATCCAACAGGATTAACTGTGGACGTAAGAGGAATATACTTTTGGTATTTATTTAGTTAACATCTAGGCCACCCATGGAGGACGGGTCCCCTGTTGAGTCTTGGTCCTC
>JAVSBV010000065.1:5554179-5572473 GCA_033117975.1 Parotocinclus spilosoma | reverse complement strand
GTTTAATAAACATTTAATATGTTACATAGCACGTCCCGTCTTGTAACATAGGGCATGTTTGTTTAATTGGACAAGCCGGTTATTAGGACCAAAACGATCGCGTCCCAATGTGGTCCCATTAACCAGATTCGACTGAATTTGAGTTGTTTTCATCTTTGGGCCAAAAACAGCCATGATGTTAATAGGCTCATGCATTGTTGGGCTTTTTAGCTAAATTGCATCATATATTTGGGAAAAAATATTATAAAAAAAGTTAAAAGGGTCCCTTAGGTTACTAAAAGTAGTCTGGTAGCTATTGTATTATGTTAGTGCCAGGTGGTAATTCTACTGGTTTCCATTGGTTTTATAATGGTTTAATGATTTGTGGACCAGCTCGTTTAACAGTTTAAAATATGACTGAAAGCCTGATCCTTCCATAATCCACCCACGATCTGAGTCACCCCTATTGCATTATAGCTGCCACCTGGTAATGCAAGATCTAACATATAGACGATCATAGTTATCTAGGGTTTCTTTATTCGGATATAAACACAACACCTCTCACACAAAGAAAAGGCCTATTTATACTATTAAACATCTGGCCATAGATCATCATTATCACTTTTATTTATATTTATACTTTCCCATGCTCAAGGTTGCTTCACAATCAAAAGAAAGACAGATTACAATACAGGGGCATCTAAACTAAGTGCATTTAAAATTGTTAAAATAATGCAAACAAGTGTCTTTAATAGAAACTTTGGGGCTGCCACAATAAATGACTGAACACTGACTATAAAAATTGATCTCTAACAGGGTGAACGCTTATCATTTGCAAAACGTAGGTACTCAACATTTCATGCTTTTTCATCCAGCATTCAGAAATGTCATCCAGCAATGACAATAGACTGCGGCGTAAAGGTTAATCAACGGACTTTTGTGATAGTCATCTGTAGTGGTCATGCAAATACATGCTGTTATGGAAGATTTGCCAAAAAAAAACCAAATCACAAGACATCAGGAAGCCAAACTTCTCACAGAGAAATTCAGAGTCTGAAATTGAGCTAACATTCACACCATCACGCCTGAATTTTAGGAGAGACAAGAGTCTTGTTAACTCTGTAAACACTGTCCTGCAATTTATAGTTATTTGTGTGATTCACTTTCTTCTCCTTATCTTAAAATTCTTCAGAGCTGAACTTATGATTTCTTTTACTATACTGCTAGGAGAAGGGAGGGACTGAATGTAAAAGCTCTATTACCGTTATGGACAAGCGTACTTTGTAGTACAGTCGATTCTGGTTAATAGGACCACCGGTTAATGGGACCAGCCGCTTATTTGGACCAAACCCTAAAGTACCAAAACAAATCCTATTATATACGTGTAATGTTATTTGCTTATTTGGACCAAAATTCCACTTAATCAGACCAAAGAACGTGAGAGAAAAATAAGACAAGTCGCCACCTAGCGGATACAAAGCGGTTCAGCGATTTATGGGAGGAAGTTGTGTTGACGAGAGCAAAACCAGCGAGAGGTGAACACGCCCACTGCTCTTCAAACGTTGACTGGAATTTAGTAAGAACTTGTTTTTTTACAGTATTATGCTTGGTATGCTGAGTACCTATACATTGTTTTGATTTGTAGATTGTTTCGAAAAAAAAACTTGGTTGCAAATTTATTTTTTAATGAACAAAGTTAGTAAGTAACAGTAGTTCTTGTTTGTACGTTTGCTATATGTTTAAATCGCACAATTAAAGGTTTAATAAACATTTAGTATGTTACATAGCACATCCCGTCTTGTAACATAGGGCATGTTCGTTTAATCGGACCAGTTCTTAGGACCATCGCGTCCCTATGTGGTTCCGATTAACCGGAATCGACTGTACTGTGTTTTTTTTAATGAATTTTGGTCACATCTTTTTTTCTGATTTGGGGCTGTGTAGAACAGCTTGACATCAATCAGCTCAGTTTTTGGAGTGTGGTAGTATTGGTTCATTATCAGTACTGGCACATTTAGAGCGTTGAAGATTGTTCCGTCGTTAAATAATACAGTTGAAATATTCATAAAATAAATGTGTTGCTGTATGTACAGTTGTCCATAGATTTGATCAACATCAGCCAGGATCTCACCTCGAGCAGCTTGAATACAGAGTCCATCTGCATTCCTCACTGGTTCTTCCTTCTCTATGTCAAACTTGATCAAGGCAAAGGGGAAGAAACTCTGACAGACACATTGAAGAAATTAAGTTCATTCAAAACGCATCATGTTTATGCTGTATTAAAAGTAGTTTAAATTGAAGTCTTACCTTGTGAAGAAGGTTAACCCGTCCCACCACGCCAACCTTAGTGGTGTAGTTAATAAAGCCAATGTTTCCCTCTGTGGCAGCGTATAACTCTCTGACATAAATTTTCCCAAAGCGATTCAAGAATTCTTGCCAAACATCCGGCCTTGCACCGTTACCTATAGCAATCCTTACTTTGTGGTCTTTGTCATTGTCTTTCTGTAAATAAGACAGCAAGGAGAATCAGGTCCACAATTACTGGATCCCACCTTAAGGTTGAGGAGGAATCTAATAAGCTCCTCAAAGTTGATCAATTGATGTTAATTTAAGGGAAAAACAAGGAAACACTAGAAAAAACTGCATTCATTGTGTCTTTGCATTCTGCACTTAGTACTCTGAATGTTCCAACAAAACCTAGGGTGGAATCTAAGACATCTCTAAACAGAATACAGTGCTTACAAAAGTAAAACACACTGAAACATCATAAATAAATCAAAGACAGTTTAAAAAGACATGACCTTTGGACCTATCTTTACAAAATATACCAATAATTCTATGTGAGGCCCAGATATGATCAAACATTACCACAGCACGAAACAAATCTCAAGCCTGAATTTTTAGGCTGGTAAGAAATGAGAAACAGCTCTCATCTACTAGTGAACACGATGCTATATATCAGCGAGAAAAAAGTGCTGACCTTTGGTGTGTTGCAGAGGTAACGCATTGTTTCCCCAATGTACTGTATCACTGTAACGTTGTGCTTTCTGCAGTCATCCCAAAACTGAGAAGCTGAAAATTTCCTTCGCAGCACAAATGAATTTCCTAAAACAAAGTGGGAACATGCTGACAAATCATAGCACATACACAACATTTACACTTGCACTACAGTTAATTGACTACCAAAGTGACAAACAAACAATACAAACGCAGAGAAAATTTTACCCCTCATAATACAGCCAGTAAATCCAATGAGAAATCCAGCGCTGTGGTACAGGGGCAGGTTGAGGTAGAACACGTCTTCAGAAGTGACCCCAGAGATTCGCTGAATGAACGAGGCCGCCCACACTCTCTCATGAGTCACGACAGCGGCCTTAGGGAGGCCTGCACATAACAGAAATAAAGCAATTAGAGATAATAGAGTGAATAAACCAGATAAACAAGATTAAATACCACCATCTAAATGTACTTTATTGTCAGGAATGGTACAGTTCATGCAAACCCTATTTTCATTATTTCCTATTACCTGATTACTGTACATTTCAGACCCTGCCTAATTTCAAGAGTAATAATAGCACAGTTGTGTGGTGCACAGTATTTTCTGACTGGATCTCCTGCCTGTCTGTGCTCTGCAGACTGGACAAGGTCACCCGTGCCTACAGGCCGACTGAGAACAATATCTTTTCACACTGCCCTGTCACACCTGGAAAAGCAGGACACCTACGTCAGGATGTTCTTGTTTAATTATGGCTCCATTTTAACACCCTCCTTCATAAAACTGGCAATAAAACTATTCAACCTTGGCCTCAAACACACACCTTTGGATACTGGATTTTTAACCAACAGATCACCATTACACTCAACCCTGGAGCACCTCAGGTCTGTGTGCTGAGCCCTTCTCTGGAATCCTGTTACACATATGACTGCAAACCCATGAATCAATACATCAATATCAAGTTTGCAGATGACAAGACAGTGATAGGCTTACAATTGCACAGGTCTACATCAATTCTGCTGACTACAAGATAACGTAATCTTTATGTATTTTAGGCCCTCTGGACGTCACAAAGGAAGCCTGGGAAGAGGAGAGGAGAAGCAGAACCTGAGCATTTTAACGTGTTGAAAATGAAAAGAACTGAGCTAATTGACGGAAATTGTCCATGGAAAAGGCTCAAGAACACCAAAAGCACTACAGCAGGGAAAATATTGTTAGAACCTGGAAAAAAGCACTTATACTACTGCCCACCAGTGACACGTGACTTTTGGCCAAATGGCAGGTTCCTTGCAAAGTGCACGAACAGGTTGGAGAAACCACCTATAAACTACACAATCCAGGCAGAAAGAAAAGGTTCCACAGCCTCCACATTAACATGCTGAAGCCACGGGATGAACCAGATACCACAAGCTCAAAACAGTTATGGACAAGGGCTGCTGAGGAAGATGAAGAAGCGACAGACAGCAGTATGAACAGGAGGTGAAAATGCAGTTCTGCCTGGCCTTTCATCACCAAAGTTCACAACACCATGGCAAATTGCTATGAGTAATCCTATAAATGCTCTTCTCAGAGGAACCAGGACAGACAGCGGTGACCCAACACAGCATCAGACTCAGCAAGAATGAGCCATCCAGCAGGCCACCTGCAGAGAAGCCTCATCCCAGAGCAGAAAAAAAGAAGGTGGCTGAAGATGGGCATCACTGAATCCTCAAAGAGTGAGTGATGTAGCTAGGTGTCATCCTAGTCCCAAATAAAGATAGAGGCTTCTGCGTTTGTGTTGATTTTTGAAGTTGAATAACGTTTTAGCCTTTGACTCTTATCCCATGCCACGAGCAGATTAACTTACAGAAAGACTAGGTTTTGCCCAACCTTGACCTGTGCAACGGATACTGGTAGGTGCCACTTATCTGGTCCTCTAGAAAGCTGACAGCATTAAGAACACTCTCAGGACAGGAGCAGCAGCCTTTTAAAGATTGGTGGACAAAGTCTTCAGAGACACAGAAAACTGTGGTCTACAGTTAATCATGGGAGAAACAACTGAGGCATTTGAGCATCATTCTAAAAAAAGGATTGCTCAGGCTAGCCTTACAGACAACCCAACTTAGCGCCTGAAAAGAGGTTTTATACAATAGTTATATCATGGTTGAAGGACAAATACATTGTAAGATACGGGTGCGCTCATTTTGGGGCCAGTGGGATAGTACCGTAGATTCATACACAATTTATCAACCATATCAGCGCCAGTAACTGATTTGACACAGGTAATAAAATGGACTGAACAGAATACTCGCTAATAAAATGGCATTTAATGAACTCAACACACTTTGTGTGAGGAATAAGTTTCAGCAAGCCCAGACTTTTCCATGCCAGTTGTGTAACTGGGACTGGGAAATCAGGCTTAGGGTTGGGTGCTGTCTTATTACAGGGAGAGGACGCCAAAAGTTTCCAAGGGAGGCCAGCCAAGGAGGCTCTTGACTGTTAAAGTATTATTTAATTAGGAATTGCTTTATTCTACAGTAGAGACTGATTGTACGGCTTTGCAGTGGATCATAAAAATGAACGATTCCAATACCAAGATCATATGATGGTATCTGTCACAGCAGCACTATCCTTTTGACATTCAATACAGAAAAGACTCCCAGAACGTTACTGCCAATTTCCTCACTCGCCATGGGGAAAATGTCAAGCTTAAGGAGGGATGTGTGTGATGATGTAGAGCTAACATCACAAGCAATGTTGCAATGCTTACCTGTGATTGATCCTTACCTCAGGAACTTAAAAGAGTAATGGGTATGAGACCCTGGCTTTTATGTAATAGGATCAGTCTATGCTCTATTAGAGGGGAGGGATGTACAAAACCTTCTCTAAAAAGCTAATTGGGAAAATTGTGTCAGTGTAATATTGTTTTAGTGTAAGTGTAGAGATATCATGGTAATACAAAGGTGTACTGCTTGCAATGTAAATTATTACTACCTTTCCCATACAAATCAAATATATAGCCGGTGTTTGGCTTTTACTAGTGTATTTGTGGTATAGCCTAAGGGAGGGGCAAGTGCTATATAAACTAGTGCAACCCAGGTAATTCCTGTGATAGGAAGATTTGAATGAAGATCTGTAAAAACTCTTAAGAGAGATTGGCCTTTTGTATGCATATGCACACCCTTAGTGTGTTTCTCGCTACCATTGTTCGCTACAGCAGTTGCATGATACACTTTCTCACAGGAAGACTGTTTATTAAACAGCTGACATCGGCTATGTAAAATAATATTATGTAAGCTAAATCTGTTTTGGTTGAATACATGTCATCCAACACTTGAATAGTTTGACAATAGTGCCAGGATTATCACAATACACTCTGTTACATTTGTGGTTGTTTAATAACAACCCAAAAAAAAGGACAAATATAATCGATCTTTGTACAAAAAGCTTATCATGAATAATTTGGGGTTAAACTGGAAGAACAGGACAAAAGTCCTGGCATACATTTTTAGAAAGCACACAGATGCTGCAACAGTTTCTTGCTGCCACTGGACGACAGATATGCACCCAGATTATACAAAATCATCTCTATTGTATTTGACTGCATGGCCGACAACCAATGGTATGCATACTGTTTTCTGCTGAACACTGTAGAAGGTTAGCTGATGGACATCGTCATTGGTTTAGTTTGGAGCCTGACAATTACTGGCGTGAGTCATGCCTGATCTGGCATGAAAATCCACATTTCATGCAAATCCCCCTTATTGTATATATAATTATAAAAACATAACTGATGATACACTTTGTTAGAGCTTTGCATCAAGATGACGAGTGCTTCAAGTACCTATGCAATAAAAACTTTCTTTCGTAAAAGAAAATTAGGCTTCTAGTCAAAGATCAAAAATTCCTCAGTACCTTGAAAAACATTTTTTAAAAATGAATGCTTGGTCTGTTCTTACAGACTTTTTTGGCAATTTCAAGGCCGGAAATCATAACATTTTATTTCAACATATGTTAACTGCTTTTCAAAGACTGGGAGCAAACATGAGTGTCAAATTGCATTTCACCAATGCATAGCCACCTGAACTACTTTACCTTAGATGTTGGAGCGAAGAGTGGAGAAAAATAATTCTAATACATCAAGACTAAGACATCAAGACGATGGAACATGGATATCAAGGCAGATGGAACATGGACATGTTGGCAGACTACCGCTGGCGTTTACAGAGTGACAACCCTAATCATAACTATTCCAGAGCATCCAAAAAGACAAAATTTCTCCTTAACAATTAAAATTTGTTAGATATTTTTTGCATGAAACAAATATATTAGGTGCTATCATTACTTCAGAAGTTCATATTACTCTTGATATTCGACTCTATAATATCGAACTTTCTTTATAATCTCAATCTTTTTCAGTTGTGAAAAAAAGTATGTTTGTGATATTTTTAACTTCTTATATCGTATCTGAACCATTCAATTGGGTAAAATTTGCAAAAATATTAGGTCAGCATTAGCGAGTCCACATTAGCCAAGACCTGACATTAATATGATAGCGATGGCCAAGAAAGACCTACATAGGCTTAGTTTCCTGAAGATTCTGAATAAGAGACACTTTAGCTGGTCAAATTCCACAGGTGCATCACAGAGTCATCACATACTTCCTCACAGCATTGTACTCAGGCTGTACCTTAGAGAACAAGAAGGTAATGCACCACATTATCAGAACTGCCCAGAGGATCACTGGATCACAGCTTATAACAACAGCAATACATTTACTGAACCTTCTGCAGCCACAAAAGTCATGAACACACTGTTTTACCCCTGTTACAGCAGCTTCAATTTTCTGCAACCCAGCAAGCAAACAAAGCTCTATAGACACAAACCACCAGACTGAAAAGCTTTTCCCCCCCAGTGCCTTCACACTGCTGAACATTCCCCTATTGCTGTAGACCAATTGGACACTGGCTCCATTAGGTACCACACTTACAAATACTGTTTATGTGTAATTCATTGTACTGTGACCATAATGTTGACATCTATTTGACTGTTCCTCACTGTACTGTACATAATTCCGCAAGACATCCGTAAAGCATCTCTTCTATATATACACACACACACTACTCACAAAAATTCTAATTAAATATATTCAAATTTTTGTGAGCAGTGTACTTTCTACCAAAGCGCAATCATTATTCTTTATCTATGTATTCTACACCCTGAAATGCAATAGTATTCTGAGCAATACACCACATCATTGCTCGCAGCACCAGATAACACAAGTATAACTGAATTACGGACAAAATTGATACACTCAAAAACTCAGAGACTCATCCTCATTTAGACACTGTCAGTCAATTCTTTTCTGAATATATATCTTTATGTTTTAGCTATTTGTATCTATGATATCAGACCCTTCCTCATCATTAATATATGTCAGCAGCAGTCTCGTAAACAAACTGTGAATGGCTGAATTGTGTTTAGAGCTCTGCGGGGTACACACATGAACAGAATTCTGAATTAAAGTGACTGTGTTTGGTTGCTGGTGAAATGGCAATACATTATCTCAACTACACTGTTCAAAGAAATTAGGGGATAATTCATTTTATACAACAGTTAGTTCCGACCTCACAATCTGATTGGTTGACAAGTGTTGTAACCGTACTGATATAACTGATATAACTGATATAACTGAACAGCACGGCTTTCTCACACTAAAGCTGTATCACTCCGCGGACACGTTTCCTAGTAACGGCATATAAACAGAAACGTTTGTGTATCTGTGCTTATACACAAGGTCGACCAAATCACAGCCGTGATGTTATTCGCGATAACACACTCCCTCTCGTGTTCAATTGCTTAAATAGGATATTTTGTTTTGAAATATCCCCTGATTTTGTAAGGAGTATAGTTTCTAGTCAATAGCGAACCCAGTCACAGCATAAAATGTGTCAAATGATCTGTTGGAGCATTTCAGGTCCGTATCAGCGCTTACATTGACACTCCGCATCACACTGAGGCAACCATTTTACAGAGCTTTTTTTATCCTATCGGCTTTAATAAAACACCAGAACTGTGAAGCTTGGAAAGGTGTGAAAGCCTTTTCTTGTAACATTTTCTTTTTATTTTACTCAAGATTTCACTCAATGATTTGAAAGATATTAATATTTTTTTCACAGTACTAATACATTCCCTTTGAGGTACTTTATGTTCAAAAGATCCTGATAGAAAAGTTGGCATAATTTTGTCAATTACCTGTGGTTCCAGATGTGTAGATGTAGAGAGCAGTGCTGCGGTGTTTAACGTTGGCCCTGAGGGACGAAGGCAGCCCTTCATCAGATGCCTGGGTGATGGCTTGCGAGAGGCCCTTGATGCCATCTGTGTTACAATTCTCAGACAAGACGTACACTCGGATGCCTTTTTCTTTCAATGCAGGTAAAATCTCTTCAACAACACCACAGAGCTCTGCAACAAATAGAACACACATATGACAGTTAATCTATATCTATAGCATATCAATCTAAATCCGTAAGGACACAGATAGATAGCGTTGCATTCACAGTCATTTATTAACAAGATAAGGTGAATTTTGGCTTGGCATGGTTAACCCCACTGGGAAACAATGGTTGGTAAACTGCTTTTATTGCTGCTTTTGTTTTTTTGTCTAATGGCCTTGGTACAGGATTTGGTGCTGGGTTTTTAAACTCCCAGCAATGTTACTTGGCAAAGCCAAGATTGGAACTCCCAACTGGGCCTTTACTGAAGGGCCTTTTGCAGGTTATTGCAGCTGCGAATGGTACTCACAACTGGACTAATAACTGCATGTTTGTGGACATGAGTTACCAATAAAAAGCTCTGAATATATACACATTAGTGTTCCACAAGATTATTTCTTGGTGACTGGTTTGGAAAGTTTTAAATATTCAAACTCACAATTCATAATGTGCTTTCTACAAAATGTCAAGTATTGCGGTCAGACATTATTGGACAGGCAATGTGTGATGGTGATGGATGGCCAGTGGCCACTAGAGCTCATTTAACAACTGTTGTAGTGATGGGTCTTGTGGTGGCTGTCATAAGCCTGCCACTTTACCCTGCACATTTCATGGTGGTTGCTCCCAACATTAAGGGACCCGATAGGGCTTTCAAAGCTGCCAGTCTTCTCATCACAGCTTTTCAGCTATAAATGTTTGTTTGAAAATATTAAGTAGGCTTCAAAACTTGAAAACAATTCAAGTTTGGATATATTTCATGGAATGTCCACGGGTAAAGTAATAGAAATATCTGACTAACTATAAATCCGATATGTTCATGCAGAGCTGGTGTTTCAGGTGTTTGCATCCTGTGCTTAGGAATACAGTGCCAAAAGCTGTTGTTAATTAAATCTAGCCACAATGCTAGTAAACATAAAACTGTTCTTTTTGATACATACATTACAAAGGCATTACAGTCTGTTATTTAAGTGCCTGTTTTGTAATTAAAACAAAAAGATTTTGTGCAAATAGTATTTTGCAAGCGATGCAAGCAATTCCCTCACAACTCGTCTGTTCGTCGGTTCGTCTCTACAGCTATACTCCACCTGTGTGGGTTCTCCCCATGTCTGTGTCGGTTTCCTTACACATATATACAAGTCATGATTTAGCGCAATCTCTGTCTCTAATGTGTCTCAATGCGAGTGTGCATGTGCCCTGCGATGGACTGCCAACCCATGGACGGCCATTTAGACCCCACTTGTCTGTGTCTTTTCATGTGTATGAAAATGAATAAAAATGCAATTCTTGTCAAATAAGCTTGCAACTATTTTGAAATATATGCAATTATACTCTAAGTACGTATATGTAATCTTGATTGAATAGTTAAAGAAAGCTTTGTTTGGCAGTGACTAGTTCAAGTTCTGGGATGCCTGTAGTCTATGGTGTCAAGTTTATCCTGAAACAATACTTTTGCTTGCATAGGGCTTAATAAGTTACATCATATGTTCAGCGGCAGGACTGGGTTATACGGATACCTCAGGACAAATCAATGTATCAGAAAATCAATTGATTCATGTCAGAATACAGCTCCTCTTTAGCAGCAATTTTAAGAAGTTCTACAGAAATAAGTAATACAATGATTCTACAACAGTACAACCAAACAGTCTCAAGTTTTAGTCTGACTTTGCACTGTATTAAGTACACCAGACAAACAGGGTAGTGTAGTAACGTTGTTTGTTGGTTTTTAAGACATAAGCACCCAAAGGTAGCCGATTGTTGAATTAACACCAATGCATCAACATACTAGATACCTCGTTTCAAATTATATTTAATGTTACAATAAAAGGCTTTTTTCTGTAACCCCAAAGAAGAAAAACTTGGATGATATGAAATATGCAAAGTTCTAAAAGAAAAAAAGGCCATGGCTCTTACATGTACTATGACTAGAACGTCTGGGTATGAACCCAAGATATATATTTTTTTTCCTCTGCTCAACTTTACTGAATTTATTAATAACCATCCATACTTGCATTTCAGCCTTGCAACACATCCCAAAGTAAAGTTAGGAACTTGGGCAATTCAGAGATAGTAATTAATAAAAAAAAAAAAAAATCTTTCACACCGGTGATGCCAACTAAATATGATGAACAAAGATGGCAAAAGGATCACCAAATACATGATAAAATCATTAAAATGTTTAGATACAATGATCCTCCAAAAGGACTGCAAAAGATTGACATACTTCATTCTCTACATAATTTAATTATTAATTATTAAATACATTTAATTAAACAATTCAAGGAATCTGGAAGAATTACAAAGTATAATAGGGCAAAAGTCCAAGCTTAAGCAGAACGACCTTGATCTTCGATCCCTCAGACGGCACTGCATCAAGCAGTTCTATTCAGCACTAGCTCATATAACCACATAGGCAAGGGATTACTTTGGCATACTTTGTTTAAAGCACTTCAATACAGAGTAACATTCACAAACGCCACTTAAATCTTTACTGTGCGAAAAAGAAGCCTCATGATAACCATTTCCAGAAGCCATATTGACTTTTCTGGGTATTGATATATCTAAGATGGGCCATCACAAGCTAGACATGCACTGTGGTCAGATGAATCAGCACTTCATTTTTTTTTTTTTTTTTACATGGACTTCATGTTCGCCATGACCAAATAGAAACGGATCATCCAGAACATTATCAGCAACAAGTCCAAAAGCCAGGGTCTGCCATGGTATGGAGCTGTATCAGTGCCTTTAGAAAAGGTCATTTTCAGTTCTGTGATGGCAGCATTAATGCAGAAAAGTACACTTTAGGATTTAAGGGCAACATTCATTCAATCAAGATGTCATATTTTCCAGGATGCTGGATGCTCTCACTTATCAACAAAACAGTGCACACAAGACAAATCAGAAAAAGTTAGGACTGAAAAATGTAAATCAGTAGTGTAATTTGTCATTTTGGTATCTTTTAGACATATTAATCTAACAATGGGAGGTCTTGCAGAAGCGAACTTCTTGTCGAAAACAACTTCTTTAAGCATAAAGTCCAATGGTTAAGACACCAGTATCGTGAAGAGACAAGCATGTGAACACGCGTATTAAAACGTTTTTGTTTTTTTTGTCTAAAAATACCACAAGGAATTAGTCACCAGTAAACTACAAGGAACAGGTTCTGTCACAAAAAAAAACAGTAACAAACGTTTTTCTGACCTAGTTCAAAAAGAATCCGCATCGTAGCACTTATCGTCTGTTTCTGGAATGTGGAATTACGGGTGCTGAAATTCAGCTAAATCTGTCAAAATGCTCCTAGATTAGAGATACACTTTACAGCATGGGTGACACCCCGACCTCAGTCATACCTTTGTTTTCCCTATGATGTGCTGTTCAGTGATAAAACAGATTTCTTTGTGAATAATAAGTTCAAACAGAATCGTCAATACTGAACTATTCCATCTAGTACGGTTGCCTCATATAAAATCATGATATGGTGTGTTCTATAGGGTGCCTGAACTGTGGGACCTTTCTTCATTGATGGAACGTTAAGAGCAGTCCATAACGCATACGGTCATTAGATTGAGACATTTTTCCTTCATTATTGTCTTAAGGAACTGTTCCTGATTTTTTCCAACGAGATAACCCTAGCCTCATTAGTAGACATTTTATCAGAGAAGTGCAGTTTCCCCAAAAGCTTATTACTTGTATGGATCCAATCAAGCACAAAGCACCAAGTTATTTTAATTCAACCCCTTTAGATTCTTATCTATGAGGTCATGTAAAGGCACCTGTTCACTCTACGACGATACAGGATGCTGTTTAAATTTCAGACAGAATTGTTAATGATTGTGCTAGCATTCAAGCAGAGGTTTTGGTGAAAGGTAACCAGGAATGGGAGAAAAATATATCCTTAACACCTGACCATGGTTGGTAGTATACATTCTGTAGACCATATAATCAGTTTCATGGCTTTAACTAAAATGACTTTTTGTCACTATATCTGCTGGGATAAGAGGCCGGTTTAATGGCAACATCTCTTCACCATTTCTAGCAGTCCACAGTTCTATCAGAGTCCACATTCTCGCTCATGATTTGTTCTTGCTGCTCTGCAGACAAATTAAAATCCAGTTCATCAACAGTTCAAATGTGTGGGACTGATTGAAATTCTGATCTATAAGAAAAGGCGGAGACAGTAAGGGTAACCACCCTCTCAGACCACCCTGACATCCGATTTCATCTCCCTGATGCCACCCCAAAAACGCACAAAGGCTTAGGGACATTCTGAAGACACTATTGTCCATTCACCTTTGACCCACTAGCCATCCAATAGATCACGCTATCCACACATTGCAAAAGAACGTCCTGAAATCCACTGCACCAAGTGTAAACAAGTGCGTAATCTCTGCTTTTGTGTGCATGACCGGCTTACCTTTAGAAGCTATGAGCACGTTTGCACCACAGCAAGAGAAACAGTGCAGGAGGGATTTGGATCTGATGTTGAAGTTGAGCAGAGCAACAGCACAGCCTAGTTTGGCGAGGCCGAGCCAGGTCCAGATGAAACTCGGCTCATTCTCTAAAAACAAGGCGACAGTGTCTCCCTCCTTCAGTCCAATCGCCTTCTGGAAACCTCTAGCAACTTTGTTACTCTGTTTGTCCACATGCGAGTAAGAGTAGCTCTTTCCCTCGAAGTGGATGAAGGTTTTGTGCGGCTGTTTCTTCACTGTATCCTGAAAACAGTCAACGATGCTGTAAAAGCGCTTTCGTCTTCTAAAACTCTCTAAAAGCAGTCCTAAGCGCAGAGCTTTCGCTATATAAACGCAATCCTGCAGAAAGTAGGGAAAGTTCAATCTAAGCAGTACTGGTAAAACCGCCAGACCAGCTAGGATGGTAAACCACATGTACATGGTTGTCCGAGATCAGCCAGAACTGAACAGGAAATCAGAAGACAACCATCAGAACTATAGCAAGAAATTTCTTCTATAGGCTTGTCAAGTTCACTAGTTCAGAAGCAGCTCCATGCAACAGTCAGTCCACCCGCCTACTCACGGGTTGCCAGATTCTACCACAAATACATTGGCTGTTAAAGCGTGATTGTTTATTGCACGTCTGTGATCATGATATACTGAATAAACACAGATTTCATGTGTGAGGACTTTTAAAATATAGTTCGAGATTCGAAAGCTGACATAGTCAAGTCAAATTTACTTATATAGCGCTTTTTACAATTAAACATTGCCTCAAAGCAGTTTTACAATCTTATATTAGGCCAGACTTTTTTATTGCTTGTTTCGCATATCCGCCGACGATCATATTTGGAGAAAACGAACAAAAAAAATATTTAAAAAAAAATAAAAAAAAAAGATTTTTTTTTTTTATCTTTTTCCGCTCTGCGGTGGAAAGGCAACGGTATTGTTCTGTACATTCATTTTTTCCAGATTCACTTTAATTTAATTGTAGATCACTTTAATTTAATTGTAGAATTGTAGATTTTTTTTTAAATTATTTATACATTTCTTCCTCCTTCCTTGTATTGATTCCACATAGTCCTCGAGAAATTGATAAGTGCTGAAAAATAAAGATTTATTTTGATTTTTTTCCTCCTTCCTTAGTAGATTCTTAAGTAGGAACATCCAAGGAACAAGCGATTTTAAAAGTCTGGCCTTATCAAGCAAACTCGGACAGTCTGTGGATCCTAAAGACCTGCCCATTCTAGGCCATTATTGGGTTCAATCAAGTGCCTGTCAGGGAAGCATGAATTAACGAAGCAATTTAATTTGCAGGAGGAAAGAATAAACAGGATGCACTGTCTATTTATTTCCAATAAGCACATTGTGACACTCGGGTGCATCAGGTAACAATGTATCGTTCCATTCCTACAAATCAGTCTCAATACCAACATAGAACACGTTGTTATATATACCATTAGATGAAGGTCAAATTAACAGCATTTGCTTGCTCATATTAAACCCAGAAACAAGTGTCGTTTGTTAAAAAGGACAGTTGAACAGGAAGCATTCAATACTTTCTAACAAGTCAAAACACGCAGACAAGACAGTGAACACAATTAGCAGAATGATCCCTTCTCAGTGCAACATTACTCACTTTAGTGTCGGAACAACGCTCTGCTGTGATTTCATAAGCCGAAGGCGATACCACAGACATCTTCCATGAACTCTTCTCAAGCTCTTCAGCCGTAATTGCTCTGTGAAGAAAAGGAAAAATGGTAAGCCACGAGACTAGGGGTGGGCGATATGACCCTAAAATAATATCATGATATTTTTATGTACTTGTGCGATAACTATATATTTGGAGATATATTTCAACAAGATACACCTGCAACAAAATGTATTCTAGACCTCTAGATTACCTCATCATGCTGCATTTTTGACTTTCCTGCGTGCTCCTGCACGAGGTGGTGGAACAGATTAGATTTGTTTCCAGCTTTTCTTGTTACAAACCTTTTGCATGGCTTACATGTCACTGCAGTTTGTTGTACATCTGATATTTTGCAACAAAACCACCTCAATACAACCGAAGTCGCTCCCCTTTTTGGGACGTACCACTTTCCGCCACATCCGTAGAATCACGTAACAGACGTACACCATACTCCGTGTAAACGCATTACGTAAAACCAATGAAATATCACGGATATGAACGGTTTATTAAAATTATAGCTGTGTTATTGCGAACGATACGATATGGCACACCATCTTGTTACCATCCAAAGCTGACCTACCCGGTTTTTATTTTACCTGAATGTAAACCTGCGAAGCCCTGAGCGTCTGCGCAGTAGCCACTGCACAGCATCTGTATAATCTCTCAGCATGGGCTCGTTTTATTCAATAGTAATCTCAGGGCTAAAACTGTCAAATATAACACACGCTCAAAACATCCCGTGGAAATGAAGACTAGTTCTTGTTTTTCTCCACATATACTGCTTTTGTGGGATCAGCTTCACCACAAGGTCTAGGAATTCTTAGCCTCCAGGAAATGCTCCAAAAAGAGCAAAGCGATCACTTAACGTAACATAGGTTAAGCAGATATGACAAGCATGGCTCCCGGTACAGACTGTACAAAGCAGACCATGAAAAGTGTACTGCCCCAAGCACAAACCATACACAGAACACGCTCCCCTGAGTACGGCTCCTCTGTACTGGGCCTGTATAAAGCATATGTCCCACGGTACGGCCATTAGAACTCGTACGGGCCACCGGCACGACCCATGAAAAATATAACGCTCCCAGTATAACCTGAATGAAGTGTACAGCCGATAGTACAGACCGTCTCACCCTCCATACAGACCACGTAAAGCTTAAAACTCCCCAACATTTCCCACATAAAGCCTACAGAGCCCTGCTGTGGCCCGTATAAAGCATACGACCCCTGGTACAGACTGTATAAAGAGTACAGCTCATGGTATGATGCACTCAAAGAGTATGTCCTCTGGTAAGTAGAACCCCCGGTATGAACCGTATAAAGCGCACTGGCCCCAGTATGGCCAGTATGGGCCCTAGTATGTCCTGTATAAAAGGCACGGCCCTTAGTACAAACCAGAAAAAGCACACAGGCCATATAAGGTGTACTCATCCCATATAAATCACTATACAATTTAATAATGTAAATAGATAGACATTTTGTACAGTAGACCCTCTACAAAGGTTAAGCAAAATCTAAGAGATGATTTTTGGATTCTATCGGACAGATAGGACATGGTACTATTAACAAGTCACTGCACAATAAGCAAGTTGTCCAGATATTGACAAAACAATGAACATG
Organism: Parotocinclus spilosoma; assembly: GCA_033117975.1. Taxonomy (NCBI): domain Eukaryota; kingdom Metazoa; phylum Chordata; class Actinopteri; order Siluriformes; family Loricariidae; genus Parotocinclus; species Parotocinclus spilosoma. The sequence continues at coordinate 5,555,268 of JAVSBV010000065.1, read as the reverse complement.
GATACTAAAATTTAAAGCATCATGAGAAAAGCTCACCGCAAACGAGCTTTAAAAGATGTCAAAAACGAGTTTACACTCATAGTAACTCGGTGTTAAAGTAAGGCTGTGTCCCAAATCGCACACTATGTACTACATAGCACGCCAAAGTACCACTGGTTCCGTTAGTACGTTGACATACTATAAGGTCTGTACCGGGAGATTTGGGACGAATCCATACCTTAACTCTTTTTTCATAATATAACGTTACGGGAATCTTTTTCAGTGCTTTTCCTTTCGTTTTATAATATCTGAATATGTATTTAAGACAGTTGTTTGCTTGCTTATAAAATCACAGGTTACATTCAATTCAAATATTTGACTAAACTGGCTACACGTCAGCGGCTGCCTATATAGCACACTAAGCTAGCCATGTCAACAAACATGAGAAGACACGCACATAAAATTACAAAAACAAAAAGCAGGCCAAGACCAGAGGCTGAATTGAGTTAAACAAAGACCACAAGCCTTTAGTTGCCCTAATAAATTTATGGTAAAATAAGCAAGTCGGTTACATAAATGCGCTAACTAGTTGACATCAGAACAGCAGGCTAAGTGGCTACATGGCCGCCTGTGCGTTTATCGCGTGTACAAAGAATAAAAACTCACCCGCATTCTGATCCCGCGGCCATAAATAATAAGTGGCCGGAATGACAATTAACCCGACGAATGATGTAAGAAAGTAGAAAAATGTGTTGCCGCTGTCGTCGTACTGAAACTGCTGGCCGGCCATTTCGGAGCGGCTACGGCTACACAGCCTTTCCTACGCCGCTTATCCGACTCCCCTCACACGCGTTACAAACCCTACCCGTATTGGGCAGGTCTGCCTCCTGGACTGGGAGAGGAAAGTTTCTGTAGGATAGGTCAGTATTATATCTACTTATAACAAAAAAAATGATGGTAGACTTCAAAATTAAATATCCAATTAAACATATACTTTAATTTTGTGAGCAGTCAATGAAAAAATCTGTTTTGGTAGGTGTATATCTATCTATCTATCTATCTATATATCTATATCTATATATATATATAGATAATAAAGATAATATATAT